>VWZG01011594.1:215146-235574 GCA_013396735.1 Grallaria varia
CTGAAGAGTCATATAAGCCCACAGCATGTTGTATTACTCTAGCACAGATGGAAGCCACTGGTACAGCTCTCATCAGCTGTCTCAGTGACAGCCACTTAACTTACACGCTTACTATCATGTTTCTATGCCAGAGGAGTACTCAGGGCACAATAAGGCAAACCACTGAAATTTAAAACAATGAAAAAGTATTGTTATTTAATTCTTGTTCTATACAACCTCCATATTCTTTCACAAAACATGTGAAAATAAGGAGAAAAGGAGAAGAAATTTTTCTGAAGTTCACAATGGACAGCTTTGGAAACAAACTTCGCTTCACCTGGGATCCATAAAGCAGTGCAAACAGCAGCATAACAGTTGGATTTGAAACCAGTTCTCTGTAACAAAGAGCGGATACAGGTAATGTAAACTACATCAAAATAGCTACGGATAACACTGAATTATTGGCCCAATTCTCTTTTTTTCTTCATGACTTGTAAAATAACAGTGATAAGAAACAGCACAAAGGCTTTTTCTTAATAAATTTTAATATTAAGACCAATTCATCTGGATAAAAACACAGTTACAAGTACCACACTACTGCAAATTCTGCATGATGCACAGTAGTGATGGCAATATTTGAGTGACAAGAACATTCTGGAACTGCTTGTGAAAGGTACGTCAAAGACAGAATCTTGGCATAAGTAAGAATGTATGTTACCAATGAATTTATTATTTTGAAAATATATCTGTCCCACAATGTACAGCACTGTAAATAGTCAAATGCAATATTTATGTACATCAAAAATATATGGGGCGAATATATACTCAATTTAGCATTGTGTCAGCAACAGTGAATGGAAGAGAAATATTTGGGCTATTTTTCTATAATTTCATTTCACTGAAAATTTCCTAATAAATCACTCCAAAGGGTAACGGTTCAAAACCATCAGTACAACAGTAATTCTGTAAAACAGTATGAATCTGATTGTGACAGCCCAATTCTCCTGCCACTAGATTCAGATGGATTTGGCTTGTGCTTGCTGCCTTAGAACATGAGTCCAGACACCAAAAAAAATGAACTACCACCATCACAGCCTGGACCACATTAGCTCAAAACACGTCAGATCAGAGATGCAACATCAATAAAAGGAGATGACACTTTCAAAGCACCTGCCAGATTCTCAAGTATTAATTATATACACACATGGTTAAGTACAGAATACTGAAGGAGAGTGTACTGAATAGTAAGTTAAATGCTCCATTGATTTTCTCATTACTGCAATGGATATTCACATTTCCCACAGTAGTCTAGGAAAGATACTGCAATCTAAGCATGTGATTTGATGCTACTTAAAGCTTTGTGATACTGTTATGTATTTTCTTTATCTACATAACCCCCCCAAACATTACTGCAAAAGAACGCTATCTACATATAGAAATAACAGACTTGATTTGGTGGCTCTTGTTTGACTGTGCTCTTGCAAAGAAATCTGCTAACTTTTCCTTGCCTGTTTAACAGCTTATGTATTTTCCTACCCCTCAGGCAATAAATGGTACATGACAGATCACTTCCCTCAGTATTATTCCCATAAAAATTCACAGTGACCAATTCTGAGATTTATTTTTTTTTGGTTGGGTTTGGTTTTTTTTAAATACTTGTGCAATATAAAATTCATACTACAATTTTCAACTTTGGTAACTTACAGAAAAAAGATTTCAAGCTCTTTAACTAAGGACCAGGTCAGGACATTGCTTACGATATACACTTTGTGCTACGCAAGGACATCAGTTCATGTTCATTGCTTTTCTTAAGATCCTGAAAAACTCTATTATTGATAAGAAATTGGCTACAATTTAAGTTGTGAACCTAATATTCCTTGGTACTTTTAAATGCTTCCGTCACCTAGCCTTAGTATATTTTTACTTGCTGTTCCAATTCATGACATCCTGATCCCAAAGCCAACACCCACCCACCCTTTCAACCAAACAGAAAAATCCAGCTGAGCCTCAACAAGTACATCTGAATTCTTAGAAGAGGAAATATTGTCTTGATTTAACAGCAACTGTACAATATTACAAACTCCGACACATGAAAAACAATCAGGCAATAGAAAAATGTACAACAGCTTTGGTGTTATACAAAATAATAAAAAAGACTGGACAGAAGATACATAGTTCATTATGTTCTCACCACAGCCACTTCATTGCTGACTGTAAGACAGTTATTTACTTTTGATAATCTCTGTGGCCTTTCCACTCATGAAAAATCATACTGTTTTACTACAATAAGAACTGTTATGAACACCATAAAGTGAGCTCCAAATTTTATAAAAACATCTTGCCTCTTCGCACTATTGCTTTGTGGCACATTGTCAACAGAACAGCAGTCCAAAATAAAGTGACAACTAGATTTAATAAATTAATATACTTTTTTAAAGATGTACAATGCACATTCTTTTTAATCCAAGGTTTTAGGGTGTCAGGATACTTCTATTTACACATATACAGACCTCAGACAGCATTTATAACATCAGAAAATGCAGATAAGGAACAGAGCCTTAACTGGTATCTGGATGCTGCTAACAGAAGCCAAAACACTGCTGAGAGTATTATTGGGAGAGATATCCAAAGATGAGAAGAGTCTATGAAAAAAAGACATGTAAAGGCAAGGGGAAGGTCAAGATGTTTAATATGACCATCTATTCTTGTGAAGATTGAGGTGGAGTTGTTGATGTGCCTGGTTTACCAGACTTCCGTTCATAATTCACAAGTCGTTGTCCAACAAGGTACCTGGGATTACAGTAAAAATGGTGAGAAATTAACACAAGTTAATACCATTTGGTAACATAAATCCACTCAATCTCCTTTGCTGCAGAAGTAGCTCTCTCATTTCAATAAACATTATTCTATAAGTGACCACTCCCCTTCCTTAATTGTCTTTAACCACCCTTCTTTTTCTCAACATTCAGGTATCTTGTAATGGAATACAAGCATTACAGGTTTGTGTTTACAGCCTTAACTTTGGTAGTCATACAGTTCAGACTTATATAAGCTGAATGAAAATATTAAATAAAAGGAATGTGTTCACAATATTTATATACCCAGCCCCTTTGCTGGATCATACTTGTGAGAGCATCTTTGCAGTATCTGCTTGAGCTTGTCCCACTTGAACATCTGGAACAACAACTCTGACATAAAACAAAATGAAAGTGCTAATGAAGTTCTTCTAAGTGGAAACAAGAATCTGTCACAATACAGAATACATACTGGGTAAAGCTAAGCAAAGCTTGGGTCCTATATCCAATGAAAAATACCATGTTGAAAAAAAGTAAATAATGTAAAGGAAGAACTTTTGCTGCAGCTTTATCTTTCTTAAAGGGAAAGAAAATATCCTAATGCTACTCCATGTCAAGCTTAAGGGGTGCAAGATTCCTTTATTTAAATTCTGTTTCAACATCACACGATCTAATCAGCTTAGCAGTTTTTGTACCTTTCACATTATCCCTTACTTCCTCTATATCAGAGATTCACACTCCTGCTTTTTGCTACCCAAATTCCTTTCCATCATTCCTACTTGTGTGCTCATTCTACATGCACAAAAGCCATACATCCTTATGAATTCTTCTAAAACCTGTCATTTTCTTTAGAAACTTTTTCACTACCACTCCTTTTCTCATGGTACCATAACCAACAAGCATCATATATTTTTTGTACATTTCAGAATGTCATTAAAACTTGTTTATGCTTTTACAATTTGTTACATGAAATATTTAAGTGTATTTCTAAACCTATTTCTACCAGCTGGCATGACTGCTTACTTCCTGAAACAAGATCATTAACGTAAGCTGCACAAATTTCTCTATGAGGATAACATTTAATAACCTCATTAAATACTAAAGTAATTTTCACTTAGATATATATTCACAGCTGTGTGTACCATTTACGTTTTATTTAGACAAGAAATCAATTTGTAACATCAGTGCAAGTTGCAATTCAACACGCTTTCTGCCCAAAAGATACTAACATTTAGCTTTAAGCCCGTATGCAAATACAAACACCAGCTATAAAAAATATAACACTGACCAGACATCCGAGTAATACAGAGTAATAATTACCGAAAACAGCACAAAACCATACAAAATTTTGTAAGGACAAACTCTATCAAATCAACAGAACATTCTTTAACAGGTTAATTGGACTAAGTAGAGTAGAAAGAGTAAGAAAAACAGTAATGCAGAAAAGGTTGAAGAAACAGTTTTATAAGCAGCAGATTGTGACATGATTTTAGTTCCAGGTATATTATAATCATGACATTCACGCATCCTTCAAGACTACAGAGGAGGAGAAAATAAGCAATCAGCTTCATTTGTGGTATAACACATTCATGTTAGACATGGGAGACTGTCTTCCTTTTACAAAGACAGTCTATTCCTGTGTTTGTCTACATGAACCACAGATCAAACATTTGCCAAGAATGGTTTAAGTCTGTCTCAAAGGGCCATTTGTCTAGAAAACTTCTTAAAATCCCTTTTAGTCCCATGTGTCTACAATAGCTGAATTCAATCTGAAGTTATCACAATTCAATGTGGAAAAATTAAAAAGTCCACACTATATACTCACTTGTCATTTTTAATATGTTCATAAAGGCGCTTGAACTGGCGGACTTGGAAGGATAGAATTCCCATCAAAACCACCACCATAAGCAGGAAAGGGTAAATCCGTCGCTGAACTAGGTTTTGCATTTCAGCGGTCACTCCTACAAAACAAGACACAACCCTTACATGATCTAACATGGCTGAAGTAACTCCTGTATTTATGCTTCTCTACCTGCTTGTATACTTTTTGTTATACTGTAACTTAAGTAGAAGGTCTGTGAAATAAATTACATGTCAATTTATCCCAGAGATCCAATATGACAGCTGCTGTTCTTTTTCATCTGAAGCACTAAAGCAGAAAGTTTTCCATTAGCACACTAAAAAAAAGAAGAAAAAAGGCTTATCAGGCTTATCAGTTCTTTTTGCTTATTGACTTCTGTATACCTTGTATCAGAAAAAGGCTGATGCAATAGAAGTCTGTCTTTAAGTGAGAGGTTGAAGAATAAAATGGGACTACTTGAACATATTAACATCAAAACTAGCTACCAAAAGACTATTGTTGATGAAAAAACTCATCTACCTTAGTTCTAATCAAATTATTTTCCTCAATTATGAGGAAACAGGAAAGTCTGAAAAAAACTTCTATATTTAAAACTTACATTTTACTCTAAAACTATTAATATCTCAGAACAAACCCAGCATTTTCTCCTGTTCTAAGCTTCATTTAGAACATGACAAGCCAGAAAAAGATGGCCTCAGCTCAGTATAGCTCCTAGAGACTGAAATTAAAGGTTGATAGTCCAAAGAAGAAAATAATTAATCATTCCTTTCCCAAACTAGCTAGATACCTATATCTCTGCTGTTATATGCAGTCCCATACTCCTGATGTATTCAGCACTTAGCACCTAATCAGAATAATGTATTGTATTTCTCAAAAAAATGCCACACTTTTAAGATGACACAGTAATCCTTTAATCCTTTATATTTGTTGGCAGAATACAGGGTCTTTTTTGGTGATTTTTAAAATTTCTTTTATTTAAGTTTTATTTCCACAAATATATTTACACTGTTGTAAACCATCAGATGATAAACAGGTATGCTGAATGTATACATACCTAGTAGAGGCACGACACCAGAAGCTATGATATATGGTACACAGAGGGAGAGTAGCAGAACTGAGATTACGGGTGCTGCCAGTTTACGGATGATGAAGTGTAAGTCAATGTTACGAATCCCATTTGCATATACCTAAAAAGGAACAAGTTGGAAGTAGAATGGATCAATCATGAAAGCCTTGTTTTGCATTTACACTAATAATTACAAGGTTTTGCACAATTCTCCTTATGAAAGGAAATGGGAGTTCCCAATTTGAAGAAAGCCATGATGGCCCCAGCTGAACAAGGGAAAACCTTCTGCCAGTCTGCATCATAAGGATTCCAGGAAATCATTTAAACAGTGCCCAAGAGACCAACTTAAACTATAATAGTGTTGTGATGCAGCTGCAGGAATGCAAGAAGCCAGCTGAAAGATCATTTAACAGATCTGTGGACAGTGGTTTTGTGGGTGACCTGGAGTAACTTTGTGGTGTTAACTTGCTGAAGAGGATCCTGTGTACACTAACAGAATTAATCTATTATATTTGGTAAGAGGCAGAAAATAGGATCTTGTTTTGTACTTGGTGGGGCAGATCAGAGTCTCTGCACTCACTAGTCTATGCCTGAAGAAAGGACCTCCACAGTTAAGTTTCTCCAGTTACTACCTGAGACTAAGGTCAAAACATAACTGGATTAAGCATGAGAAAAGACCAGTTTTGAATGGCTACCACCTACAGCCAGACGACTGCCTCTGTCTCACAGTCTGGATGAAACCATTTCTGAGGATGGCTCAGGAGAGTGCCTGATGGCCCATGGAGACCACTCAAAACAGAAGGAAGAGCTGTGGTATGCATCAAAAGGTACCCTCAGAAGTACGACTACATTTCTGCAGTGTGACAGCTAAAGGGATTTAGTAACTGAGACTGTTAGACTTACTCAAGAGGCACCTTGTGTACAGAGGTTGGGACATGCACCATAGCCAACACACACAGAGCAGGGCTGAAAAGTTACCTTCTGACAAACAACTGAGATGACCAGCACAGAACTTAAAGAAAAAAATACTTCTGCCACAGAAAACAACAGGTCATGCAGCTCATAACTGCTCACAGAAACTGTTCTATCTTGCTTAATAACCAAAGGGGAATGGGAATAGTGTATTTCATATGTACTAATCTATGAATGGGGTCATCTTTGCAGCTCCAGAGAAAGCAAAAGTCTCTGTTCTTGAGCTGTGGATGTAAATAATGTTCAGTACTTGGACACACTGACTTCATCTGAAGAAATAATCGTGTTTGTTCCTCACTTTAATACAAACCTGACAAAAATGCATATATGTATACACAGCTGTCCTTGATTTCAGCTTTCTGAAGTTTGTTTTTATTTTATTGTTAAGTGTACCTTAATGGATTAGGCTATACAGTTTAAAAGGTTTCTACAAGACTAGTTGACGTTTACTCCATTACTACAAGAGTAACTCTGTTTTCTGATGCACACATTCAAACACATTGAAAATGTATTATACAGATAATTGACAAACAGTTTTCCCCTACCTGTTCAATGACAGTTTTCAGCCACCACTGGGGACCCATCAGAGTTATGGCAGCAATTATTTTGGCATGCAGAACCCCAAGAGCCCAGTCCTAATTTTGTAAAAATAGACTGTTAGCATTAATATATCTTAAAAAAATTAGACAACCAAAAGCTTTTCGAACAGGTTGTTAATCTTACTTATAAATAGAAATATAATTACTTTTTTTTTTTACATGGGATATTGTTTAAAAGAGGTGACATCGTCTGCAAACTCATATGAAAAAGAGGATCCTCTCAAGCATAACTGATGCCTGTCAAATTAGCCACCTAGAACCAGGAAAATGAGTATGACTATTAAATGAAAAGCAAATACAAAACAAAAACATTACACGTACATAAAGCAACAGACTAACATTCTGGTACAAACTAATCAACACTGGTAACATTTACCTAGAAGTATGTTATTTTGATTCCTTTAAAAAAAGAATGGAAACAAGATGCAGCAATGTTCACACACATCAGGAAACAAGAGTTTTTCCTTCTTTTAAATTTTAGTTATTCACAAAACCCTACCTGATGTAAGAAAAGCTAAACAAAGCAAGGCCATGCTCTTAATGAAAAAAACATCATACTACTCAGAAGAAAATTTATGCTTTAAACTGTAATTATTATGGCATGGCATTAAATAATGTAACTACCGGCTTCTAATAAATATTTCATATCATGAGTCAATCCTTTCTGAATTAGAGATATTTGTAAGAGATTTTCAATAAGAGCCACCAAAAACAGAATGCAAAATACAGGTTGACATGGCATAATAAACAGCTATAGAACTGGTAAGACTTGAGACATCATAGACTAATCAACTCTCTTAAACTGTTAGGGAAGTACATTTTTTTTAACCAATTATTTAAATAGACTGCTTTTGTTAATGTCTATTTTCAAAAATGTAAAAAATTGTTACAAAATAAATCAGTGTTAAAGTTGATTCATGTTTACTCAAGGATGTAACCTTTGTATAACTATTCTCTTTTGTGAAAAATGGGAATTATTCTCCATTTCAATAGCTCCTTGTTAATTTAGAACAAGACTCAAATCCCTCTAATTCAGTATTTTGAGGAAGCTCTGACACATGAGAATAACGTTTTTCAGTATACTGTATTTAAAAATTTTAAAGAACTAATGTGAAAAGTCAAGAACTTTTAGAATCTCTAGCATTACAAATTCTTTCCAAAACTGTTTGGAAACCATGACCATCTATCACTGCAATTATTGGGGGTCCTGATTTATTAGTCATCTACTCAGATACCTCAAAAATATACTTGTATTATAAAATAATGGAATAATTAAATTCACAGTCAAATTGTTTTTTGTATTTTGGCTTTCAACCATTTGGATACTGAAAGTAAACAAAAGCTTTTCTGGGGCAGCTTAGAAAGTCACTATCCATGAGCACTTCCTTGTTATTTAGTAAATACATTCTAGATGTTTTGAGTCACGGTTCCCCCAGTTGGGTGTCTGAGTTATGAGTTCTTTCATAATTCAAACTAGGTGATGGAGGCATTTGTCACTCAAGTCACTCTTCTACATATTCTCAGGAAAGAAGTTTGCAGTGCCTGTGAGACTTGACTGAAGAATAACAAAACACAACTACCTCAAAATCTTGTATTAATGATTTGACATCTCAACCCAAACCCAGCATGATCCTAAAGCGTACAAAAATTCCATTCACAACGCACATCATCACCGAATTAAAACCTTTTAAGTTAAAAATATGCAGCAGGAGGTCCAGCTGATCAACTGTATGCAGAAAGCTATCCAGAAACCTATACTCAGACAGAGTATATACATACATACAGCTATACTAACTTCCTACATAACGTTACAGGGATGCTACTGAATAAAGTGGCTAGCTGACCACTGAAATGCAAAGATCCTCTAACGTCATCTCACAACAATTCAGCTTTTCATACTTTAAATTCCTTGGCATATCTTTTTGGTTCAAATAATCCCCACATCCAGACCTGGCTGCCTTTTCTCTGCTACACAGAAACATACTTATGGAAAATGCTCTGAAGCACCCAATCAACATGAAATGAGAACACCCATAAAATCCTTACATCAACAGCAGCAAAAGAATAGAAACAACTGACCTGCCAAGGATAGAAGAGTGGTGTTTGATCCAAAGGAACTCTCAAAGGTGCAACAATGACTAGTTCAAACAGAAGTCCAAGCAAAAGGGGAACCACACCAGCCAGCAATATAGCCACTATTAATGTCTTCATTATCTAAAAAACCCCAAGACATTTAATTAATATGTTTACCAGGGGATTCTTTGTGTAAGCTTAAAAATGTAACAAACTAGATAAGCACACAGGCCTAGCAAATAAACCCAAAGCTACACAGACCTTTAATTCATAGACACAGTTTTGCCATTAAGTTTTCAAGATTGGGTCCTATTCCATAGCCCCTCCAGAAAAAACATGACCATGCCTACAAGTGTCCACATAGCTCTAAACCATAAAATTACCTTTCACTGTTATCAGGAGGGAATACCTAATGGCACTTCACTATATTGCATGTTCTTGTATGTTGGAAAATTGGAGAAGAATTTTTCCAATATTGCCATTTTTTTTTCTCCAGAGAAAACCAAGTCTTAAAAATTCAATCATTATGGAATATTTGACTTACAAATGAAAGACTCAATACCATGAGTGCATCTTTCTTTATTCTAAAATTCTCTTGATTTACATGCATCATATAAAAGCAATCTGAATTAACATGATTAGAGAACAAGTAAAGCACTATATTTAGGCTCTGAATTTTCTTAAAGAAGCTTAAGATTTCCTGAATCAAAATGATGGGTATTTAGGAATTGTGGCAGTACATGAAATACATACTTATACTTCTCTTCTGTCAGTTCATAGTTCAATAAGCACATAAACATGTCCATAACAAGATATCATTTATGCTATGGATGTTTAAACTAACTATACTTAGCTTAGGCAAGAAACATACTATAGAAATCCTCAAAATCAAAACCTAGATAAAAAGCTGGGGTATAAATTCTCGCAGTGAGAATCTGAACTCTTGTAATAAGAGATACTTTCTTTAAAAACATTAATTTGAACAACATAAAATCTGACAAATGATAAAGATACTTCCAAAAATATGCATCAAGCTACTCTGTAGAGACACATTCATCATCATCTATCAGCTTTACTCTTTTTTTTTAACTTGATAATGTCATGTTATTTAACAAGTAATAGTTAAGCTTCCAGATATATGTGTAAATAGTCTTTGAGAACAATAACACATGGGATAATATAATGCGACACATTAATTTTTAAAGGAAGACAGAAAAATATATACACATATATACACACATATATAAACATACACACACACACACACACTTATTTACACTGATTGGTTTACACTTTGCTAAATGGCTTCCAAAAATATTTAGCCTATGCAACAGGAAGGGAAGCTGCAAAAGCTTCAAAATGGTCTGAAAAGGAAAATGTAGTGTACATTATAGACTGAAACTTGTAAGCAAAAATCAAATAAGTTTCATTAGCTGCTTTTTCAATAATTCAGTAGAAGTTTTTCTCAAAACTCACCATGAGAGACCATTCTTTGACCTTCTGAAAAATCACTCTACGACCCTGTGGCATCCAGGCAACCAGCACTGTCACTGCTCGGATAGTTAGCCAACAGACATAAAGACCACAAGCAGCTGTGTACAGTTCATGGATTTTGGCAGTCCCCGTCCAAAATGACATTAACCATCGGCCAGCAAACACTGAAAACATAAGTACTATTAAATAGAGTAATGCTTTTTGACGTATTAGGGGAGGGTGCCTATTTAAAAAATGCTTATCAAATTTATTTTTAAGTATCATTGCACAAATATTGTTCATCATAAAAAAGTATTTTGGTACGATACCCATAATGCATAAAGGTGTGAAGTACTATGTAAATTGTTTCAGAAATGACATCAAATACATACGCAGAAATTTTTTTCCCCTAAAATATAACAACAATATGACCTGAGCTACAGCAAAACAAAGCACTGAATACAGCAGTATTCAGAGCCTAAACACTAATCTTCAGAACTGCAAAGGCAATCATTAGTGCATCAGCTTGAACTTAAATCATATGAGCAATGTTTGGGTTATTTCATTGCCTCATAGAATTTTTTAAGACTTACTGATGAGGCTTCTGTAGCTCTCTGACAAAAATGGGAGACTCATTTGCTACAGTTGATTTCTTAATAGTGTATCCCTTCACTGGTATTACAGAGGAATTATTTTATATAGTACAAAATTTGCAACTTTGATCTCCACACATATTATTGATTTTAGGATCACTGGTACAGGGAGGTATAAATTGCATGACATTACAGCAGCCAGGTTATAAAATTCAAATGAGTTTACATGTCTTCATTTATTCCAGATTATTTAAAAAAAACCCACAAAAAAACACACCAGAGGGCTTTTGATTTGATTGCTTAAGCATACATTTTAAAGTGATATACATGCCACTTCCCAAAAACTCCCAGTGATCTGTCAAGATCATAGACTCACAGAACATCTCAAGTTGGAAGTGACTTAGAAGGATCACCAAAAGTCCAACTCCCTGTGCCCTGCAGGACTCAATAATGACACCTTCAGAATATTTAATTAAAGAAAATACTGTAGAAGACCTGGTAACAAACCACGTATTTTCCTTCTCTAAACAGTAAAGCAGGTGCAAGAGTTTCAGTTATCTTTTTCACTCAATACTACTGAGATTGCCATTCCCATTGTTTTGTTGTAGAATAATTTTCCTTTAAGGATAGGGCTCCAAGTGCTGAGACAATCTCTATCATTTGAATACTGGTACTATCACTATAATTTAGATTTTTAGATTATTATAACTTGACAATGCACCATTAAAAATGAGACAATTTTCCATTTTTCCAGTTTTAACTTTAAACAATGGTTTCAAAACATCTGCAATTGTTGAGCATAGCAACATGCGAAGTTGTTTTTAATCACAGTTTTACAGTAATAGACTCACCTGGTAAGGTAAGGCAGATAAGACTAGCAATCAGTAATGTTATGCACATGAAAACAATCAAGAGAAATATCTGAAAGAGGAAAAAAAAGGGAAAAAGTTTATAAGAAAGTTCCAAAGCCAAAAAATCTCATATAAAAGATATATCATCCTAGAAAGGCAGCTAAATTAGAATGTTCAAATACCAACTGATGTTTCACTGTATAAATAAATCAGCAGTAAGAAACCTACCCACTGTAAATGTAGAACATCTACAGTGTTACATATTTCTTGTAAAGAGTTTGCACCAGCTGTCCCAACAGTAAAAATTAACATTTGAATCCAGAATGACTGAAGTTCTCTATTAGATTACATCTCTTCATTTCTGCATTGATCAGCACAACTCTCAGTGAATCTTGAAAGGTTTCTAGCTCTGTATGCCAGATGAGCAAGACAGTGGTTTTATAAGGAAAACCTTGCTGAGAAAGTTCTTCCAGATGTCCTCAGGTTTAGGTGACCAGAAGATGACAGTGAAGCTGGTAACTTCTTAGTCAGGTTTACATCTTATCAGAGAACTATCATGTACTTGACTTCTTTAAATAGGTCTCAAGCATCATGTACTATGCAGTTCTGCTTCATTAATCAAAGCCAAACAACAAGCAAGCTTACTATGGGAAGCTAACGCCTTATCATAACAGACAACAGAGAGAAATTTAAATCTGTATCAAATTTTCCTTGATAAGACTTTTGAGTATAAGGGAATGAAACTTTAGAAGCCATACCACAGTGTCATAACATTAGCTGTTACTTCTGTTCTTGAGCTATACCTGAAACCACAGTAAGTGAGTTCTGTTGGAAGTCTGTATTTCATTAACTTGGAGTTCTGGTGACAACAAAGTAATTACCTAGTTTGACCTGTATGTTATTCTAGAAATTTAAGTATTTGCCAACATTTCCTTTCTAATTTTAGGGATTTAGACCTTTCAAGTATTATAACATTTTCTGTTTAATATAGATGCAGATGCAACAGAAATTCTGCATTTAGTTTCTTAATAAAGCAAAATAGTTTAAAATACACTTCAGCTACAACACCAGAGTACCCCCTGGAAAGCCATGCCTTGTTAGAGGCAATCCTGAACTTGCTGTTTGATGGTGGCTTACTGCATTTCCCTCCATTACTAACCATGAAGAAAACAAGATGTGAACTAACAGATAACAGAAAACATATACGGGATCTATAAATAAAATCATAAAAGTTACAAGCTGAGAAAAGCTTTATGTCTGAATAACTGTAAATCTACTTTTTAAAAAGATGCAAACCATACAAAACACAAAATAACATGACTCGCCACTTTACTTCTGGTAACATGTGGGCCAAATTTTTCTTAAAAAAATACTCTACATATTCTTCAAATTCCTTTTTCTTTCCTCTTTATATGTTTGATATACCTACCCTGAGTGGGAATTTTAAAGGCCTACGATAAGGCTGGAAACCCACAGGTCCTCCTTGCTGAAGTATGGCTTGATGAGCTGCATGAAGACCTTCTCCCACAACTGGAATGGCATTATTATTGCGAGCATGCTGGTTGTTAGGTTGCTGATTTGCATTGTTTTCATTCTCTTCCTGGTCACCGAGTAGGTAAGAATGAAGATCCCTGTAACAATCAAAATTTCAGTTTTGTTCTGTTTGATATAAATGAGAGGCTTACGGAAACATAGGCCTACCCAGAATGCATAGAAGCTCTACAAAACTTATACAGGAGTACTGGCAGAATCTTGATGAAGTAAAATAAGCTTTTTTCTGATACTGTACTCAGTGTCATCATAAACACAGAATTTAGAAGAAAAATGCTAGTGTGGATGCAGATTACAAAAGCTAGAATACAGTCAAAAGAAAAGATCACTCATGTGTTTGACTGCTTTACAAACATCACCTGGTATTGAAATGGCTGGACATATGAAAGGAAAATTGCACTGCTATTTCAGTTTATGTAAGCAAACCTAGAGACAGCTTTTATTTTACTGTTACTAAGCTGTATGGGAAACAATTGCCTTCAAACCCGACAGTAGTGTATTGCTACAGACATACTTTCAAAAGTACAGAGGCAGGCAGAGCCTTTCAAGATTCTAAATGGCTCAAAACCTGTTTACTTTCTTAAGAACATCAATCCTAGAAAGAGTCAATCTACTTCAAAGGACATTCTGTTGATGTTCCCCGCATTTATCATTAGCAAGATTTGAGTCTGACTGAAAAAGACGCAAACCCGATATGAACATTTAGATTTTTCCTCAGCTTTAGCAGAGTAAGATGTGTGCAGATATTCTATTGGCAGTGAGAACATTTTCACAGCAGTTTGCTTTTTGAGAAAAATAGAGGAAAAGATTTTCACCTTTGCTCAGCTAAAACTGCTGAAGAGATAAATCGCAACTGCTCTAAACAGCTGCAACAGTGGAGAAAGAAAAGCCATTTCTAGCATCATCTCCAAAATTCTCTTGCTGCATCATACTTAAACATCAAAACACAGAAAAATTAATAATAATGATAAAAGAAAAAAATCTTCAAAATGCAAAGTAAGAGAATGGGGGTGAGAAGTTTCCTTATGAGAAGCTAAAGTAAGTATTATGGATTGCAGTGAAGAGAAAAGTCTTTCATTCATTCATTCACTCAGTTTCTCAAACATAACTTAGCAAAGAATAAATCTAGATCCTAGTAGTGGCAACAACGAGCAAGACATGGTAGGAGAATGCCAATACACTTTGAAGTTAAACTGAAAGCTATACACAAACAAAAATCAACCTTTTTTTCCCTTTTGATTTGTCAAACAACAGAGGAACTAAAAAAATAATTCCAAGTGCTAGAACTCTGCCTGGCAGTATAATAATTCACTTTATCCTTCTTTAGAGACTGAACTTTTAACTTCAAAATCCCCGATTTAAAGTTGTTTCCTTTTTCAGCTTAATGTTCTAAATAATGTTTCTTTTTTTTTTTTTTCCTTTCCTTCTTACAGTAAGAAATGCAATAAGTGCACACAAATTTTATTTAGATAACTCATGGAAATGCTCTGCTGACACTTACCTCTTTACTCGTTTCATATAATACAAAGTTATTAGGATGTTAGTCATACTTTGACAGATTTTTTTCACTAAGTAAATGCTGTTAATAGTGTACCAAAAGAACTACTTGTCAAAGACTAGTCCAGAAGTAGGTAAAACAACTGCTTAGAAGAAAGAAATCACTTACAGAAACTTTTCATCACGTCTTTATCTGTAAAAGAGCTATTAAAGCTACGTGTTGCGATAACTTTCTTGAAGGCATGTTGCTTTCCCGTTTGAAGGCCAAACTGGACACAGTGATTATAGTTGATTTTGGATCTCTCTACTTACAGCAAGTATCCAGCAGTAACAGTCCACGCTCGTACAAGACCTTTCAGCCACTGCCTTGTATGTCCTTGCTCTAGCAAAGCTGGAAGCACCACTTGAAGCAAAAGGAGCTCTAAGGAAAGTTCACTTACTGGAGCATCACTAGAAACAATGAGAAGAGCAGGAAGTCAAACATAAGGAATATTCTGATAGGACTCTTTTACAATGAATCATATTAACACCACCACAATACAAAACTGTATTGGATGCCAACAGGAACAGATCTTAAGTTTTTGCAGACATTTTTCCTTATATACTACCCTGAGAAGACATTAGAAGTTCATGAACATTTAGGTACTTAGGTGTGTAAGAAATTTAAGGGAAAAAAAACATCGAGGAAGACTATATCTGAGAATACAACTTGCTTTTCTATTTTCTTCTATCTTCGCTGTTTCAATTAGTATTTAGAAACAGAAAGAAACTGCAGTCGTTAAAAAGAAATGCAGTTACAGATATTCTTTCATTCCTATAGTATGATAATCAGAAATGAGTATGTTAAAAAAAAAAAATTAAAGCAACTTCACTCTCAAAAAGTTGAAAGGGTAAATGTTTTGAGGACATAAACCCCCAAATAGTTATCACTATGGAAGTAATACAAAATGCCTTTTTTCTTACTAGCTTTTCACTTGACAAATGGTATGATGTAGCCATGTTCTTTACCTTTTAACTTCACTAGAACAATGAATATTAGATTAACTGAAAACATAACATAGCAAAAAACGTCACCTTAATGCTCAAAAAGCACAAATATGCCTTTTCCAGTTATAGGAAGACTGAAAAGACCAATCTTTTAAAAAATAAACGTTTACCTGTAGAGCATAACATTATATGGAAGAAAGTTAGGCAGGAGATATTTAATAATGCGTATAGGAAGCCAGAGCATGAGCAATACAATTGATCCAAAGACAATCTGCAACAAAAAAGTAAAAAAGTTAGTCCAAATAGCAGAAAGAACCAAACCTGGTTTCCCACCCATTTCTCTGACATGTTCCCTGTGTGGTGGGTTAGCCCTGGCTAACAGCCCAATACCTACCCAGCTGCTCACTCATTCCCTCTCCTGCTGAAAGGGAAGGCAAGGCTGAGATAATGACAGTTATACAGAGAAAGCAAAAGCTGTGCCCACAAGCAAAACAATAAGAGAAATACAGTCTCTACTTGTCATCAGGAGACAGACGATCAGCAGCCTCTTGGGAAGTCAGGAAGACAAAAACCATAATGATGGATATTCCCTCTTCCTCCTTTCCCACAGCTTTTACTGCTGAGCACCATGTCATATGGCATCCATCCCTTTGGTCAGTTTGGTCAGCTGTTCCAGGTCTACCCTCCCCTCAAGCTGCAGCTTATTCACAGAAGTGAGGGAGCAGGCAGACCAGCAAAGAGAAAAAGCCTTGCTGTTGTGCAAGCACTGTCCAGCTGTAGCCAACAGGTCTACGTTAGCAACACAACACTGTTTTGGCCACTAATTCAAAGGGCATAAGGACATTTGCCTCTGTGAAGAAAATCCATTCCATTCCAGGCACACACTGTAATGCCCTCACCAAACAGGACTGTCACTGAATAAGCACTGACTGGCATGCCTGACAGAGCAGCATCAGACAGTTATTCTTTCTTCCCCTTACCCCAACACCAGCTTTACTAATTTTATAGTCCTCTCTTTTCTAAGTGGCCAACTTTTCAAGCAACTTGCTGAAGCATCAAGAGACCTTTCAGTTTCTATTTTCTCACATTTCAAGTTGACCAAAATTTAAGTAGCAGAGATCAGGTGCATGAAGACCATGCACTTCTGTAAATCCTGAATCCTTAAGGAACCTGATGAAAAATCAAGCACATTTTACACACATTCTTACACTTTATATTAAGTGCACCACAAGATACTAAATAAAATAAAATAAATTAAAAAAAATGTGTTTAACTATGTAGAAAAGAAAAATCGAATCCCAGTCTTCTTGAAAATTAATATTTTATGTTTTACACAAGTAATTTCTTAAAAATATCAAGAAAGAAGCTGAACTTGAAAGGTGTGACATTCTCTGAGATGGAAAGGTGTAAATGATGACCATTTGGGTCCCATAGTCTAACATGAGGCTAGTAGAAGTTCTGAATTAATTAGCTAAGCAACCCAAAAGGTGAAGTTCAAGTAACTGCCAGTTCCAACACAGTGTGAGAACGTATCTCAGACTATTAGTAACAAACAGATCTTTGCTATATTTGGGCCACCTGCCATGACATGAAGCTTCAGGCAGCTGAGGAATTATGATTAACTAAGAAAATGCTATGAAGGGTGGACAGGTCAGCTCCACTCTGGTACTGAAGGGTTCTCTAACAGAATGAAGACCCCTTTCAAGGCTTTCACTGCTCCAAGTATCTCAGGTGTAATAATACAGTATAACAAAGAACGTTTCTGGTGTGTCAGTTTTCACAGTTGATGTGACATTTATGTCAAATATTGTCTGAGACCATTTTCTTACTCCATGCTTGGCAAACTTCAGAAAAAACGAGCAAGGGGAAAAATACTTTTATTCTTTTCAATATCTTACAATGATAATCTGGAAACAGAAACCATTGGCTAGATCTACAGAATCCAATCCAAAATTAAACCAGAAGGTTACTTTCCTCTGCTGCACTGTTTTAGCTGAATTGGACATATAATGTTTACTGCAATAATTGAAGGCATCATGAAAGAGCTACATGATTGACAATATCCATAATAAACATTTGTTGTCTGAATGCACAAACATTTTCTATGCTTTTACATAAGAAGAAAATATCACAGAAAAATTTGTTTTGAAAGGGACCGTTGGAGTCCAACCAACCCTCCCCAACCCCTCAGAGCTCTTCTCTGAGCAGAATCAGTTACACGAGGTTGCTCAGAACCTTATCCAGTTATGTTTTGAGTATCAAAAGATGTAGATTCTGTGGGCAGCCTGTTCCATAATCAATTCATTGTCATGGTGAAAGTGTTTTTCCTTAAATACACAATGTTGTATGTGGGAGCCAACAAAGGAAATTTTCTTTCCAGATAAAGAAATCTTTGACAAAAGTCCTTACCACTGATAAGATAAACCTCCTGAGATGTCTATAGATGGGCAAGTGAATCATTTCCTGCACAGGATTGAAGTCTGGATCATTCAAATTCCTGAGAAACCATAAGACACCAGGTCTTAACACCTGAAGTAGGAAATAGAAAACAATATAAGAAAAGAAAAATCTTTGTATTCTTTGTCTTTCATTTTGAATACTGTCGCTGCAGCAAGTAAATTTTAACATAATAGGGATATTTGTTGAACAATATTTAACAAAATGGCATAGAAATGGAACAAAGGAAATATTATCATAGAGAGGTAGAGAAAAAAATGAAATACAAGTTTAATTTTCAAGTATTGATCAATTTTAAACCATTAAAATATATTTAGATTAATTTGAAGGCAACACCCAGGTTTAAGGACTAAACTAAAAATCTCTTAAGTCAAATATACTCCCAAATCATAATTTTCCACTACAGGAAGTACCAGAATGGCCCTTTTTACAAAAAGCTGAAATCCAATACATACACAAAACACAGCAGCAGCAAAACCCACATGTGAAAGATTTAGTAGTTCAACATGCAAGCCTCTAAATATGTTACATACCCATGTTGTCCTTACAGACTTACCTCTCTCAGCAAAAGAATGAAGGATGCAAAATAGAAGACATAAACCATTCCAACTAACCAGTGCAGAAACATTGTGGTACCTGGGGCAGACTGAAAGCTCAATTCTCTGTCTTTCAGAGTGGCATCAAACATCTCCTAGAAGGTAAGTAGGAAACAAATATGAATGAAGTTTGGCAAATATCCACAGTTATTCATTTTGCTTACCCTAGTTCATATATACTACTAAGCATAATTTAAATGTCTGCCTTGTGTTAACACATAAATAACTATAGCATTTAATTAGAGAAAAAAGGTAATAATTTAACGATAAGAACAGTAAATAAAGACCAATTTCTGACCAATTTATTTCTTCTCACAGAAAGAAGAAAGGGGTCAACTCAAACACTAACAGACCTTACATAAATTATAAATCAGTTCAAACAAAATGGCAGTGCGATGGAAGCAAATACTTATTCCCTTAAGTAAAATTCTGCTTCTGCTAAGGCTGGAAAAAATTAATTTTCTCCATTTGAAATTAATCACTCAATTTTTTTTTTCAGGACAGAAAAACTGTTCATCTCAATTCTAAGCAAACACAGCATGTATCTTTTCAAAACACAAAAGGACTGGATAAATCAAATGCAAAGTCATTACCGTGTCACATAAGATGGCTACATAAAAAAGTTTGAGTACACAAGTTCGCCTACAAGTAAGCTCATTACCACAGTGGTCTTGTAACTGCAGTAAAAAAGGATTATATTGTTATTATTTTAGCAACAGCATATTAATTTGTATTTAGTAACTAAGAAAAACAAAATTAGCATTAGGCAGTACCAAAAAAATCTCTTTCCCTGTGGAAATTATGTTTATAAAAACAGAGGAATGTTGTCAAACTCATGTTTAACAACTCTCTTCTCATCAGAATTAATTTTTTTGCTTCAAATATAAACAGTGTTAAAAAAGGTTTTATCTCATTTACTTCTGTTCTTACCAAGGAACATATATCCAGCCACCAGCCACAGATGAGAGGAAACACACCGATTTCAACCACCACTAACAAGGAAACCTTTAGGAAAAGAGAGAAAAGAGCATCTCACTGGCTTAACCAAAACTGCTAAGAAAATGACAGTGTAAGCTTA
>VWZG01011596.1:0-16282 GCA_013396735.1 Grallaria varia
GCGAGGGGGACATCCTGCTTGGAAGTTTTCAGGGTCTTAACCCCTGTACCTGTAAGAAGAAAGCAGACAAGCATGTCAGCTGTTGTAAATTTTCCTCTCACCTTCTCCCACCTCCCCTGCAAGGACCATCCAGTCTGTGGTGCAGGAGGCTCAGGCTCAGCAGAGGTGAGGGCCAGTCCTCAGTGCACACAGTTTGGACCTGGGTTATCTCAGTGGTGCCAGCCCTGACTGCAAGTCTGTGCAGATGCAGCAAATCATGGATGATGTTCCTTGTGCTGCCCAAGGACAGCAAATGCTTCCCTCTTTGGGGGTTTGGTGAGTCCTCTGGAAATCGTGAATGAGCCTCCATGGACTGGAGGAGAATGGGGAGGCACTGGCTGACCTGGGGCTCCTGCAAACCCCCCTCAGGGCAGATCCAAACCCACAAGGGCTTTTCCCTTTCTTCTTGGGCTTCTCCCGCAGGGCATACATAAGGAGATTATTTAACAAGCATTGACACAAATCAAATTTGTAACAGATTTTTCTGGGCAAAGGAGGAAACTCTTCCCCCTGTCAGGAATCCAGACCTTATCTTTTGCAGCACACACTATACAGGGTACATCTTCCAATTGGTCTCGCCGGGTAGTTGCATCTGCCATAAGTGCAGTATCCCCCTCGCTGTCTGCATCCAGCTGCGTATCCAGTTTCCATGGGGAAAGATACAGAACAATTAAAGCCATCATGTGGGAGAGCAGTGTGTGGTACCAAAAGGCTGATACTCTCTGTGAGTTTGAGACCAATGGATTGGCTCAGCTCCAATCTATCCACAGTAAAGACCAACCACAGTGCAAAAGATCGCCCAGAAGCACTCAAACAACAACAGCTGGGTGCAGGGTTTGAGCTTGAAACCAACCCCCTTCTTGGCCCACAGGAGAAGCCAGGCTTCTGTTTCCAGGGGCTGTGTCCATCCCATGTCTGCGTCCTCTTGGACAATCACTGGAGAACCACCTTTCTTGTCAACTCCTTCTACCCTTCACAATACTCCAACTAACATGGTCATTTCCTTGGACACAGAAAACCATAATGATGGGGTCTTGCACCTACCCTTAACAATGGGGGCTCAGACCTCCCCCTATCTCCTCTTTTCCCCTCTCACCTGAAGCTCCCTGGACCAGCAGGAGGAGCAAGGGGAAGAGCAGATACAGGATCTTCATGGCTGATGCACCTCTCCTGGCTCTTCACAGGGCTGCAGAGAGGACACCAAGGCAGTGAGGACATGGAGGATCCCAGGGAGTGCAGAAACCTGGGCACTGGGGTTCCTCACACTGCAGAGGGGCTGCCGCCAACCACAGCCCATGATGTTTCCTCTACCTTTCTCTTAAGAATAATTCTGAGGTCTGTGTCACCCTGCAAACCCTGGGAGCATTTTGTGATGTCTCAGTCTCTGGGAAATTCATTACCTAAACTGATCCTTTTCCAGGACACCCCCCAGTTACCTACCTGATGAATGTCTTGTTGTTCAGGCAACAACAAACCCAAGAGGAATCCTTTGAGTCCAGAACCCTTGGGTCCAAGGAGCACTTTTTTGTCAAACATGTTGTGATTTTATATCATTGCAGATTGCACAGACATTCCCTTATTTTTGCTGACACATCTGCCTTGGGCCAATCAGAAAGCCACCATCAGTGTGGGGGTGCTGGGGCTGCCCCTCGTCCCTCCCTGCTGCAGTGGCAGAGGCTGAGGTGGCTCCTGGGGCTGTTGCAATCGTCACCGTTATCCTCCTGCAACACGGCTTGTGACATTCCCTGCACATGGGCTGTGGGGGCCTGCAATGAACTGCCTGGGATGGTGCAGACACCAGCAGCAACTGGTCTTAAACAGCCTCTGCTGTGGGGGTGGTGAGACCCTGCCACAGGTTGCCCAGAGAAGCTGTGGCTGCCCCATCCCTGGAAGTGTGCAAAGTCAGGTTGGACGGGGCTTGGAGCATCCTGGGCTAATGGAAAGTGTCCCTGCCCATGGTAGGGGGTTGGGACAAGATGATCTTTAAGGTCTCTTCCTCCCCAAACCATTCTGTGATTCCATGATAAAAAGATAAAATATCTGTCTCTTCCCTTCCTATCGTTTTACTTAGTGACCTATTACTTTGTGAGACACAGAAATCCACAAAATATTTTTGTTTTCTTCTCTTTTAGCATTACTAGACCAGCTTCATCTTTGCCAAGATGAGTTGCATTTGACATGGTGGGAAGTGGTGAGCTTAAGGTTGTCTTTCTCATGCAAACTCAGAAAAACAGCAGTGGCCAGAGGAAAAGCAGTCAGGTGAGACCACACCTCACCCCACTCTGTCTGAATTCACTGCTCCTAAAACTGCTGTCCCTGGTACAAAACCCACAAACATGATTCAACAGAAGCAAAACTGTGTAAAAGTGGACAAACCAAGGGTGATTAGTGAAGGAAGGTGAATAGGGCCTTATTAGGCCTTGGAGATGTGGACCTTATCAAGGGAATTTGTGGATTTATAGGAATTCTGTGATGTTTCAGAAAGGTAAAGATCAAGGTGGTTCATGAAAGAGCATGTCATGGGACAGAAGGAAACAAGGCATCCCTTGTAAGCTCACATAAGGATGGTCTTGCCCCTACATCTGATCACCATAATCTGTCCTGTATTCCCAGTAAACTTCCTTTCTAACCATATCTTGTACAGTCTGTCTCTGGTGTGTCTCCATGGTTGTGCAGTCCTCTAGGAAGCTTCAAGCAAGAGCACTGTGAGGGAACACCAAGAGTTCTGGTCCATTGCCCAGAGAGACCAAAGCTCTGGGAGTAGGATCCTGGGGAGAACAAAGGGGCTTGAGATTGGATATATCAGGGTCACAGGGTCTGGTGCCATCTGCCAGAGAGATGCATGGAATCATGGAATGGTTTGGGTTGGAAGGGACCATAAAGATCACCTGGTTCCACTCCCCTGTCTTGGGCAGGGATACATTCCACTGTCTCAGGTTGCTCCAAGCCCTGTCCAGCCTGGCCTTGGTGCATGATGGGAATATCCCCTGAGCATCAATCCATAAAAGTAGGATTGGGTGTCCATTGATGGGTCTTTGTGGGTGTGAGGGTTCTGGGAGGTTTAGTACCAGGCTCAGGGTCAGTCCAGGACCAGCACAGCCAGGACTTGCTGCCTGTGGTGTGGAAAGGGCTTTTAGTCCACGCTGCAGGGAGGCCACAGCAAGGGCCAGACCTGCGCAGGGGAGCTGCTTTGACCCAGGGATCTCATGTTGGGCCCCACTGGAGATGCAGCTTGGCCCTGCTGATCCAGACCTGGGTGTGTACCCACAGCTGACATCCCAGTCTGGCTTTGGCCCATCCCCACAGAGATGCCAAAGCCCCAGGCAGAGGCTGCTCCCACCCCATCTGCCCTGTTCCCTGCTGGGATGACCCTTGCCCTGGCAGCCCCCATGGTGACCAACCCATGGATTGGTGACACCAGCCCTGAGGCACCCCTTGAGCTGAGCATCATGGACCTGCCCCAAGGATCATCCACAATGAAAACCCACCTGGGTTCCTAACTGAGCCCCCCAAGCCCAAATCTGGGTTTGAAACCTCCCCAGCACTGACCCCCCAACTCAGTCCCAAGCTCCTGAGAAGCTCCATGGCACAGCCATCAGTCCCTATTTCCCCTGGAGCAGAATGGCTTCCCCCAAGCCTGTATCTACCCCTGGACCCCACAACACCCCCCTGGTGCCACACACCCAAGCTCCACAGCTGGGGGTGGACCCAAATCAGTGTGTGTTCCACAGAACAGCCCCACAAGGACTCCTGACCCAGCTTGGGAGCCAGTGGACAACCGGCCGAGCCCCACTGAGGTTTGGGAGATCATAACAACCTCCCTATCCCTGACACTAAATGTGACGTGCACAGGTGCCCTTGCTGAGAGAGAAGGCTGTTTCAGGGGTCCCTGTGGGTGCCATGTGGGTCCCCCATCCCTTCAGGGGTGGATTGCTGGTGTGGTTGGGGCCAGCTTGGAGAAAAGGTGGATGCGGGGGGTGTTTGTGAGTCCACGTCTATCAGGAACTCACCCCATCTGCTCCACCCTTCCCTGCACGCAGAGGAAAGAGATGCACACCAAGGACAGACACACACATCTTGGCAGTGGCAATGCAAACCACCACCTTGTATTGGGGACGTTGGGGTAGGGGATTCCCATGGGATCATAGGCTGGCTCTCCAGGGCTGTTGTTGCTCCCCGTGATGCTTGGTGCCTCCATGCAGCATCCTCCCGACCATGCAGGGAGGGCAAGGGCTGGTCTCAGAGGGTTGCTTGCAGACTGGCACAGGGAACCAGGAGCCCATCAGGGATACCATCGCCTGCAGGAAGAAAGGTCTGGCAATGCCCATCCCAGCCAAGGCAGCAGGGAGGGCAAGGGCTGGTCTCAGAGGGTTGCTTGCAGACTGGCACAGGGAACCAGGAGCCCATCAGGGATACCATCGCCTGCAGGAAGAAAGGTCTGGCAATGCCCATCCCAGCCAAGGCAGCAGGGAGGGCAAGGGCTGGTCTCAGAGGGTTGCTTGCAGACTGGCACAGGGAACCAGGAGCCCATCAGGGATACCATCGCCTGCAGGAAGAAAGGTCTGGCAATGCCCATCCCAGCCAAGGCAGCAGGGAGGGCTCAGGGATGCTGAGGGCTGCATATTCCTCCCCATCTTTCTCCAACAGCCCCACTTCCAGCCCCCACAGGCAGCGCCCTGAGCCCTCTGGGCAGCCCTGAACTTACATCCGGCAGCAGAATTCCTGCTCAGAGCAAAGGCCAACGCGACCAATCCCAGGAGGACAGGACTGGTGGGAGCAGAAGCCCCCACGGCGCTCACAGTCCTGGCGGGATCCTGGAGCCAGGGACAGCCCTGCAGAGCACCAGGAGAGGAGACCTTCAGCACAGCCCCTGGTCCCTGCGTGGCCAACAGTAGCCCACCATGAACCCTGCCACGAATAGCAAGCAGGTGTCTGCCACAGAAGTCAGGGTGATGTTTATGGCACCGGGATGGGAGACACTCACTGCCACCCCTCAGCAGGAGAGGCTCTCTATCATGCCTGCTGCTTCCCTCCTGCATAAAGAGAGGACTACAAGGGTGGAAGCAGGGTCTGCCTTTCTCCCTCCTCCTCCTCCTCCTCCTTCTCTCCAGTAGAGCTGCTGTGCCTGGTGCTGCTGACTCAGAAAGGTAAGGGCCAGAAGGTATGGAAATGGTGGCAGAATCTCATCCCTGGAACCTGAGAGCTTTGTTACAAGGTCCCACCACTAGTCCCAACTGCAGAACCTGCAGCAGGAGCCTTTTCTTAAAGGCATGAGGTGAGAGGGACCCCAGGGAGGATGACACAGCCACCAGAAGACCTCAAACGTGACTCATCAGCTCAGCTGACAAATCCTCCCTACAAAACACCAACAAACGACAAACCCTCCACCTTCTCCCCCACATTTATTACCTGTGGCTCCCTGGAGCATCAGCAGGAGCAGAGCACAGAGGACAGGCAGGATCCGCATGGCTGGGAGTCACCGGCAGGGGCACAGCTCTGGGGAGAAGAGAAAGGAGGCAGAGATGAATGGGAGGGTCCCTGGCTTGGGGTTGTGCAGCACCTGCAGAGGGACGGAATTGAGGGCAGGGGGATATGACCAGGTGGGAGGATGTGCCCAGGGGTAGGAGATCCTGCAGTCTCTCCAGCAGCAGCAGCAGCAGTTTGGTCCCAGCCAGCTGGTCTCTCCACTTGGCTCAGTGTCCTTTGGGATGGCTGACACCTCAAAATACCCAGCCAAAAAGCTCCTCTTCCTGTTTCTTCTCCTGGCAGGGGAAAAGAAGCACAGCTTTCCTCCTCTGACACCTCTGAGAAGCATTCCAGGCCTCCAGCCCGGGATCTTGTGTCATCCCGCTTTGCGTAAGGGCCAGGGGGTGCTGTGGTTTGCTGGACACCTCTGGGGACACACAGCATCCCTGTTCGTTAGACCTTGGCCGGCAATCAGCTTTCACAACACAAAGGAGCTCTGTCCTCCTTCCCCCCCACGTGAAGCGTGCTCTCTATGCTTCGCTTGAAAATAGCTGGGAAGACGCCACACGGGATGACATCGCCGTCCAACTGGCAACCCCATGAAGGACAAGCTTTCATTGTGGCTTTGGTTTTTGCAGTTTGCTGTACGTAACCCTTTACTGGTTCTCAGTGTGTTGGTGGTGCATCTTCATGCACGTTTTCGGCCCTCTCGCAGATTCTTCAGGCATACATTTATACACGTGTGTTAAAAACCGGTCATCGTAATGGTCAAAGTAGGTCAAAGGAAGGACACGACTTCTTATGAAAACAGGACCTTTATTGTATCAGAAGCTGCGGTTCTTATAGACCTTAGTATGGACACATGTCCAAGGACCATTAGTTTCTCTATACATAAATAATTCTTAATTGGACACACAAACTGTGCATGTCAGACAACAGTGACTCATCACTTTAGAGACCGGATTTCCATTCTGGTGTCACAGCCTTTCCTTCCGTGCATATCACCCTGATGCATGCAGAAGGTTCCAAGCACAATCCAGTTATTCCACAGAGACCCCAGACCAGCTGGAGTCTCCCCACACAAAAACCTACTCTTGCATGGTGCGTATTCACTGAGTGGTTACATGAATCACAGAATGGTTTGGGTTGGAAGGGCCTTAAAGATCATCTCATTCCCACCCCCTGCCATGGCCAGGGATGCCTTCCACTAGCCCAGGTTGCTCCAAGCCCCATCCAACCTGGCCTTGAACCCTTCCAAGGATGAGGCAGCCACAGCTCCTCTGGGCAATACATGGATATACCTCTGATCCCAACAACTCGTCATATTTCACTGCTCTTTCCTGCCTCGATTTCCCTCCCCAGTGAGGGAAATTGTGTAAACTATTTGCAGGTCTGTCTTCAGGGGAGATCACTAATACTCTGTCATGGTAGTCAGAACACTCAGGACAGTTTCTTACTTCCTCCACCACCCCAAAACTGAGCTGGTGCATGTGTTAAAGAGCACAGAGAGGCAGTTAATTGCCATCTGAATGAAGCTCTGTAAGGAGCTTGCCCCCTGGATGCAGCTGCTCCCAGCCCACTGCCTCCTGTGGCTCTGATGCCATGACAGCTCAGCACATATAAAAAAATGGGGCAAGACCTCTTCCCTTTTTTCTGGCTGTCACCAGGTAAAGTGACAGTCCTTTCCTGTCCAGAGGGGTCTGTGCTGCATGCCTGAGTTTTACGTTGCCTCCTCCAATGTTTGGAAGAGTATTCAGGATCCTCCCAGCTAGCAGGAACTGAGGATTTCATCAGTGGAGGTTGGAAGCCAGACCTCTGTTTGTTCCATCCTGTCAATATGCCTGTGTGATCCAGATACTGCAGGAATGGTGGATGACAGCTGCCACTTGTCTGGAAGAAGAGGAGGAGCCACGGACCCAGGAGATCAGTCCAGGACTTTCCCAGAAGGCAGGCTTATCATCTATCCATCCAACCTGAAACAAAAAAACTACTAATTCCACAGCCTGCTTCTAAGGAAATGTTATTTCTGGATACTGTGAATACAAAGACACCTAAAATTGGTCACCTCCCATGATATTTTGTTCTCCTGCAAGGCAACACTAAACTAGTTTGTTCCTGAGGCCAACCATCTCAGTCTTATCCCTGTGTATTGCATCTGAGCTGTCTAAGGGGACTGCTCCTGCCACATTCACACCCAGTTCCTCCCTGAACCCTTGTGAGGGCTCACCCTGAGGTCAGGATAAGCTCCCAACTCCCTGTCCTGAACCACATTCATCATAGACTGGTCTGGATTGGAAGAGACCTTAAAGATCAACCAGTTCCAGCCCCCTGCCATGGGCAGGGACACCTTCCACTATCCCAAGTTGCTCCAAGCCTTGTCCCACTTGGCCCTGGACACTTCCAAGGATGGGGCAGGTCTAGCTTCTCTGGGCAACCTGTGCCAGGGCCTCACCACCCTCATATGTTCAAAGAGGGATTCTGGGGCACTGGGATGAGCAGATCTCCTCTTCTTCACACCTTTTTGCCATCAAACAATGTCCTCTCTCAGATCTCTCGGTGATCCTTGTGGGCCCCTTCCAACTCAGGATAATCTATGATTAATTGAGATGTAGTGGAATCCCAGAGGCACAGATTGTGATTTTGCATGACCAGTCAGTCCACCAAGGGCTTGATGTGTGTCTGAACTTTAGCTGCTGCACACCCTTTCATTTGGCTGTGGCATGGCCAGTCCCACTCCATCAGTTCTGGTGCTATCTGCCTGGTATTTTCTACTTTGTCCTCAGCAGCATCTCCACCTTCTGGGAAGAGCTGCCAGATGAATTTGGAACAGGTTGCCCATAGAAGATGTGGATTCCCCATCCCTGGAAGTGTGCAGGGTCAGGTCAGATGGGGCTTGGAGCAACCTGGGCTACTGAAAGGCATCCCTGCCCATGGCAGGGGGGTGGATCTGGATGATTTTGAAGTCCCTTCCAACCCAAAGCATTTTATGATTCTATGACTGTATGAATTTGAACATACACAGAGTGCTGGGATGATGGAACTGGGATAAGAAGCAGGGAGGAGATGTGTGACATGGATCCTAGGGGGTGAGGTTCCAGCCTGCATTTCACTCTAAGCTGCCTCTTGAGGCCATTCCAAGTCATAAAGGCAAGGACAGCTATTGGTGGTGGTGAGTTAAAAGCATGATGAGACTGTATTCTGCACGAGGGTCACTCCAGACATTGTCTCCAGAGCTGAATCTCAAATAACAAGGGCTGAACCCCTCCTGCAACTCCTCAGTTCTTGAGCAAAAACCTCTTGTGCCATTCCACTTTGTGAAAGACACTCCTCACCTTCCGTGGATTGTGCAAAACTTCTTAGGACATAAAACTGTAAATTGCTGGTTTGGTTCCACTTGGCAACTTCCTCAGGTTTCCATCCAGGGGAATCCCTGGGAGGAGGCCGTTGGACCAGTTTCCTGCCCTTCACCAGGCTGTGGTTTCAATGGTGGCAGAAACATCTGCTTTGAACAGGCCCAGAGCCTGCAAGAGCTGCTCCTGCTTAGTCTAGAGAAAAGAGGACTGAGAGGGGATCTCATCAATACATAAAATTATCTCAAAGGCAGATGGCAAGAGGATGGTGCCAGACCATTTCTGGTAGTGTGCAGGGACAGGACGAGCAGCAGTGGCCATAAATTAAACACAAGAAGTTCCACCTCAACATGAAGAGGAACTTCTTTCCATTGAGAGTGGCAGAGCACTGGAACAGGCTGCTCAGGGAGTCTCTGCAGACATTCCAAACCCACCTGACCATGTACCTGTGTCACCTGCTCCACGTGACCACCCTGCCTTGGCAGAGGGATTGGACTGGATGATCTCCAGGGGTACTTTCCAGCCCCAAAAACTCTGTGATTCTGTGAGTCTGTGATTCTGTGAAGGGAGGGCAGATGCTCTACAACAAATGGGGGGCTCAGGGCTTCCAGTGAGTCCTTTGTACGTAGGCACTTGGGTTGGTTGTTTACCTTAAAAACCAACCATTACTGTTCCTACCTTCACAGAATCACAGAATGGTTTGGATGTGAAGGAACTTTAAAGATCATCCAGTTTCAATCCCTGCCATGAGCAGAGACACCTTCCACTAGTCCAGGTTCCTCCAAGCCCCGTCCAACCAGGCCTTGGACACTTCCAGGGATGGGGCAGCCACAGCTTCACTGGGCAACAAGAATCACAGAGTGATGGAATCAATTAGATTGGGAAAGATCTCTGAGATCATCAAGTCCAGCCTACAGGAGTCCTTGTCTGCACAAGGATGCTCCTGACCGTGCAGGAGAAGAGGCAGAGACAGGAGCTCACCGACCAACCTGCACCTTCTGAGTTTTCTGTTATGGTCCAGAGCAGGACAGGATGAACCTCTGAGAAGTGACCAAAGTCACAGGGATATTGGCCTCTTGTACACACTAATTGCCTCAAGCAATGTCATAGGTCTAGCTCAGATCTCCTGATTTGCAACTGCAGCTGATATAAATTGGCAGATTTACTCTGAATTTATATCAGATGGAATAACCAAAGGTAAAACTAGGCTCCAAATTATAAATTGGGGTCACCTGCCTCCCTTTGTCCTGCTAAGTGTGTCTTTAGTTCCTACAGTGAAAGAAGATGTTGCTCCCAGGTCTGAAAGCTCTGGACCAGGAGGTGGGAACTGATGGCTTTGAGAGCAGATGTGCCATGAAGCATCACACTGGAGAATACTTTTGTGCTCCCTAAATGGTGTCTGATCCCAGTTTTAGTCATGGCAGAGGTTTCCTAGCAGGCAATGCGTGGAGAATGTGCCATCATTGACTCAATCAGCAACCCAAGACTGGGAAATATTTTGGTAAAGTAGGATTTCCTGGGAAGCTTAATCTGATTTCAGAATTCTTGTGTAAAATTCTAAACGGAAATAAGACTTCCAGAGAAATGAATGACAACACCACACACAGCAGCCATATAACCTTCCCAGAGCTTGCTTTTATTGAAAGAAGAATGACAAATCTTTGATGACATGGCACAACAATTCCCTGAATCCAACGATGCCAAAAACGATCATTCCCTGGAGATTCTCCGCTATTAACCACACTACAGCCTACACAAAGGAAAGGATATTTCAGAATTATGATGACGGGGAAAAATCTTACTCAGGGGATCAACTTAAAACACGGGGAGCCATTTTTGCCCCAGCTAAAACCCTAAACTTACCATCTACAGCAATTATATCCAGGACGACACAAGCCCAGGTAAGTGTTGCCACGAGGGCATTTCCCACGGTGGCAGAAAGTCCCACGATATCCACATTCCATGTAAGGTTTCACGGGTCTTGCAAAGCTTCTACCTTAAACAAACAAACAAACAAACAAACAAAAAACCCAAACAAACAAAACCAGGAGACAGTGGTTATTCTGGCAGGGTTTCCCATTTTGCTAAATCCCTTTGAGCTGACACCGTGCCACAACTGTGCCCAAACACAGCCTTAATGCAACCCTCAGAGGAGGAGGGCTATGGGCAGAACAACTAAGCAAATGCTAGAATTTATTTTTTTCAGATGTAAGAATTGTGTCTCCATGTCCAGGGCTCCCTTAGGAACTCAGATTTTAGAGATGGACACCAGCGAACAGATAGAATACAGTAAGTGGGCACTTAGCAGCTCTTAAAGTCTTGTAGGTCACACTTAAGGAGGGAGGAACCAGCTCAGCAGGGAGGGTCCCATTTCTACTAAAAAAAAAAGAGGGGGAGAGACTTTTAACAGGAACAGAGAGTGATAGGACAAGGGGGAAATGTTTTTAAGCTAAAGGATGAGAGATTTAGATTAGATATTAGGAAGAAATTCCTCCCTGTGAGGCTGGTGAGGTCCTGGCACAGGTTGACCAGAGGAGCTGTGGCTGCCCCATCCCTGGAAGTGTCCAAGGCCAGGTTGGACGGGGCTTGGAGCAACCTGGGCTGGTGGAAGGAGTCCCTGCCCATGGCAGGGGGGTTGCAAGGAGATGATCTTTAAGGCTCCTTGCAACCCAAACCATTCCATGATTCCATGAGTTCTACAGATTTGGCCTGTTTCTCTCTGTATATATTTTACCCATATCCCAAAACAGGTCCTGGCGTCCACACATGGATAAATCCATCAATCCATGCAGAACACTTCTGTGCTACTAAACACGGCACACCAGGCACTGCCCTCTGGGTCTGGGGCTGAGCAGCTTGGCATTGCCCTTGCCTGCATGGCTAGACTGTCTTCCCTGCTAAAACAGGTTATCCACGTGCAAACTGCCTTCTGGGAATGGCCACCAGCCCGTGCTGTTCCCAGAAGAGGTTTTATCCATGGCAGTGCTAGTTGGCAGGGATCAAAACGACCCCAGGGAGCAGGCTACTAATTAGGCAGCATGTTGCCTGACCTTGTTTGGTTGATTAATAGAGATGTAGCCTGGCAGCTGATGTGCTCTGGATGCACCTGACCGACTGCACATGAGCCAATTAATTCCAGTTTCACAGCTCATCCGTGGAACAACATTAAGTCTGGCATACTCAGAGAGAAGAGAGCTTATTCCAGCAAACAGATAATGGATATTTACATGTTCACAGTGGAGCCAGCCTGTCCCTGGTGTGTTAGATTCCCAGCATGTGAGTGGATTGGTGCATGCACACCCAGCAATACCCAGAAAATCCAAGGCAGCAATAAAAGAGAAAGGTGAATAAAACAATTCTGGTGCTGAAATATCTGTCTGTGAGACATTGCAGAGCTCACAGAAACACTTTTTTTTTTCCAGATAAATTTCTTGCTTTATATATCCAGAAGAAAATTCCTACTGTAAACAGTCCAAACATCCGGTGTGTATCTGTGTGTTGAATAAGGACATAAAACAGACCAAAGGAATGCTCTGCCCAGTGTCCTGCCCGTGAGAACTGCCATAAGCAGGGGCCCAGGTGAGAATAAGATCAGACAAACATAGGGAATCAGAGAATCATGGAATCATTTAATTGGAAAAGCCCTCTAAGATCGTCAAGTCCAAACATTCCCCCAGCACTGCCACTAATCCAGGTCCACAAATGCCACACGTACATGGCTTTTTAAATCCCACCAGGGTTATAGATGGTACTTCTCCCATGTTTTTGGTATTCTGCATTTCATCACAGGCTTTTCCCATCCTTACTCTCCCAGAGGACACTTTCCACTCTGTTCCCACAGAGATCAGCCCCAAAACTCCACCAGTTCTTGTTTGTGCAGAGTGCCTTGCACTGTAGTTATGCCATTTTCGGGGCTGGTGTTAAAATACAAACTCTTTTTCTGGATAATAGGGTTGGTTTGGGTTTCCAGACTCCTTTGCATCCCCCCCAACAGGCACAGCCTTACAACACCACTTATGGTTGCACAGGCTTCTCCACTGAGGAGATGCTACCAGTAGCATTTCAATCCTAAGTCATCATTTTCTCCCTCCCCTCTCCAAGAAAAATCTCCCAAAGCAAATATTTGGTGAGTGTGGGACCAGATTCCTTTTGTTTGCTGTGTGGCTTAAAAATACTCAATTATGATTTGATTTGTTTGTTGTAGGGTGACTCTGAAACAAGGTGACTTTTAGTACAAGGCTGTAACCTTTAATGGGGAAAATGCTGGTGCTAAAAGGCAATTTTGGGGTTTCACCTCATGCTTTCATCTCTGGATTTCCAGAGGAGTAGCAAAGGCACTGAAATGATGGTTGGAATGCTAATTTAATATATCATCTGTAATCTGCCAACAAGTTTTGATGGTATGTGTGAAGGTTCTTTGCAGGAGGCAGCTTGGCCACATCCCGAAGGGGACAGAAGGCTTTGTAAGCCACCAACATCTCCTTCTCTGTAGCCCCCCATTTTCATTTACAACATACCTGCAGCTCCATGAAATGCCACCAAGAGGAGAACAAAGAGAAAGGGAAGGATTTTCATGGCAGAGGGTGGGCTGGGACCTCGGGGTCACTACAGAGAGAGGAGATCAGGTCATCAGTGAGAGGGTTGTCCCTCCACAGTCATCGTGGACTGAGCAGTGACACACAGAAATGTCCTTCAAGACCTAGAAGTTACCCCGAAGAGAGGTTACACATTTTGTTATGTCTGTTGTCCTAAGGTTTCCCTGAAGCCCACATATGATCATGGCACAGAAAGAAACTCCCACACAGAAAATATTATTTTAAAACCCCTTTTTGATTAATGCATTAAGTAACCAGCTATTTATCCTCGATTTCTTGATACTTTGCAATGCATTGTAAAAAAAATTTGATTTGCCTTCTGGAGGTTAAAGCTGTTCATTTGGAAAGAAAAATAAGACAATTCTTGCTATATTTATATACACAAACCCAGTGTACCTTCTCAAGCTTTTCTCATTAAAAAAGAGCAGAAAAAAGTTGCCTCAAAATTAAATGAAAATCCAGGTTCTCCTTATTATCAGCTGTTGCTTTTCCTTCACCTCATGGATTCCATGATTTCCAGGATAAAGTTTTGAGTGTTTACATTTCCTGCAGCCAACAAAACCTCTTTTCCCTTATCAATATTTGAAACCTCTAGAACCGAGTTGTGTCAGCCTGGAGTCATTGCACAGTTAAGGCTAAAACAGCAAAATGCAGCTAAAAGTGAAAGGTATGAAATCTCCAGCCTGCTTAAGAGGGACAAAACTTTTTTAGGAGAGGCTGAATAATGAGAAGATGTTGGTTGTTACCAGGCAGGAGGAGGCTCTGGGTTGGAACAGTCCTCGGATCAGCGTCAGCCACCCAAACGCAGGAGGATGAAGGAGCAGAGCGTGGCTTTGAGCTGTTCCTGGAGGGGTGCTGAAGGATGGTTGATCTCCACAGCCTTCTGGTGGCCAGTCCCACAGTCCCTGCCACTTTGGGGAGACACAGTGAATGCTCCTTGTTGCCACCCTCCTATGAGGAACCGAGGTATTGCTTTCAAAACGTTGCAGCATCGCCTCGGGAAATGGGTTGAGCTGCTCAAACCACCTTGGGCCACCTCCCTTTGAGCAACCCTTGGACCACAGCAGCTCACTCGAGGTCTCTGGGCCATATATTGTCTTCTGGCCAGCTGAGGGTTGGTGGCATCTGCTCTCCAGCTATGCAGCCTGTCTAGCTCCTGGGTGGTGGTTCTCCATAGCTCCACTGGAAGCTGGTGTTGTGTGATGGGAACCCTCAGGCAAATGGTACATAGTGGGATCTGCTGGGATTTCCCCAGCTGGTGTCCACTGATATGTCCACAGAGCAGGAATCTTGCAAAGGATGCCCTTCATCCACAATTTTGGTGCGTGTGGCTTGGAAGAAAATTATAAACCTGAAGCCAGAAAAAAAAAAAAAAGAAGGATATTTTCATAAAGTGTCAGCCAGTATTTGAGGCAAACAGAATGTTTTCTAGCTCTAGGTATTAATTTAGCCTTCTGCAGTGATGTGTCTCAGGTTTTGATGAGGACAGTCATCTGCATCTGAGTGTTACTAATAAACTAGCCAGTTATGTCATTTACCAGACAAATCCCAGCAGGAATTTCGCCTCAAATGCCTGCAGCTCTCTAGTGGCAAAGTGCTGTCTCCATCTGTTTTCAGAGGTTTCATCTTAATTCCTTACAAACATGAACAATATATCACCACTAAAGAAAAAAATAATCATCAGCTGGAATTAGGGTAAAAAAACCCCTACAAATCTACCTTATATACAAAGTATTTCCTTGGAAATCCAGGAGGAGGGTTAATGAACTGTCATTAGTATTACATCATTTCTGTTGTTGGAAGGGAAAATTTGGACAGTTCTGTATCCATTAAGAACATGGAAAAGATCTGCAGTAGGGAATGGTTGGGGGAAAGTGAAAGAGCAATACAGAAATCTAATAGTCAGGAGTGAAAAAAGGAAAAAGTGGCTTGGGTTCTTTACACTTTTGCGCCAAAACCTTTTTAGTACTTGCACCGTATATAAGATATTTTAAGCCACATCAATTTATGGATATTATCACAGCCCATGCTCAGCAATTTTAGTTTTATTACAGCGTTTGCTCTCTTGCCATGGACAGAAGAGTCCACTGAGCTACAGTGTCACATTCCCAAGTGTCTCCCTACTCCTTTCTCATCCAGGATTCCTCCAGTGGCTTCCTGCTTTCCACGCATTTATAGACATTTCCATAAATAAAGGTGCCTGTCTATAAAATCCGGTTGCAAAGGGATCTTCACGTTCCTTTTATCCCTCTTTCCTCCCGGAATCTGACCCGTTCCATGGGAGCTGCCCTTCTTCTCCCCCAGCTGTTTGTGCCCATCCCTGCCGGAGCCTCCCTCGACCCTCCCTTCGTGCCCTGCAGGGATTGTTCTGACGATTCCTTTGTTTTCTTTCCCAGTCAAAGCAACAACTACACGGAGGCTTCTAGAACAGCCTTTCAAAAAGCTTTCAGGCTGCCTGCGGGCTTCTCGTTTTCCTGGACTGCTCCTTTTGGTGCTTTTCTTTCCTTTTTTTGTTGTGTTTTGTTTTGTTTGTGGTTTTGTTTGTGTTTTTTGTTTGTTTTTGTTGTTTGGTTTTGGTTTTGGTGTTTCGGGGGTTTTTTTGTTTGTTTGTTTCAATATTCACGTGTTGAATGTACTTGGTCTCACGTGTTGTCCTGGGTTTCTGTAGCTGAATTTTTATTTATTTTTTAGTAGTGGGTGGGGCTGCAGAGGTGGTTTTCTGGTAGAAGCTGCTCGAAGCTTCCCCTGGTCCCATGGAAGCCAATGACACTTGGCCCCAGGAGGGACATCCAGCTCCTGGCCAGGGCCGAGCCAATTAGAGATCCCAGTAAC
>VWZG01011596.1:21954-33962 GCA_013396735.1 Grallaria varia
CTCCTTCTCCTCCCCTTCCTCCCTCCTCCTCCTCCTCCTCCGCAGGATGCGCGGGGCCATCCCGGGGCTGAGCCTGGCGCTGCTGGCGGCGGAGCGCGGGGCGAGTGAGTGAGCGGGCGCGCAGGATGCGCGCGGGATGCGCGGGGTGGGGAGGTGCGGGAGGGCGTGGGAAGGTGACAGCAGCCCCTCGACATCCCTCCCCGGGGTCCCCACGACACTCCTTGGGCTCGGGGAAGGGGAGGGTCACCCCTGCGCCCCCGCGGTTCTGCCCGCATTCAGTATCCCTGCATCCCCTCTGCCATTCCCCGGGCGGTTTAATGTAGAAAAAGTTCGGTTTGGGTTTTTTTTTTTCTTTTTTTTTTTTTTCACTTTTAAAATATTTATTTATGTGTTCTGGAGCCTGAGGTTTTTATCAGAGCCCTTCTGGGGGCCGAGCCCCTCGGTGGCGATGGCTGTGCCACAGCTGACAAGCCACCGGGAGCCGGGAGATAAGGCTGGGACGAGCGCTGCGAACCCTCCCGGCGGCGGCTGGGAGATGGAATTGTGGTGGGAATGGCTTTAAACTGAAAGAGAGTAGGGTTAGATTGGATACCAGGGAGGAATTTTTCCCTGTGAGGGTGGTGAGGGGCTGGGATTGAATTCCCAGAGAAGCTGTGGCTGCCCCATCCCTGGAAGTGTTCAAGGTTGGACGGGGCTTGGAGCAACCTGGGATAGTGGGAGGTGTCCGTGCCCATGGCAGGGGGGTTGGAAGGAGATGAGTTTTAAGGTCCCTTCCAACCCAAACTTTTCCAGGATTCCATGATTATGGGTGGCACCTCTCAGTTGCTGGGTTGTGTTGTTGTCTAAAATGAGGACAAAAACTTTTGAAGCAATTTAATTTGAGGCAAAGCAGAGAGGAATTCTTTACTGAAAAGCTTTTTGAGTTCCAAAAGTATATTGACGCGTGCACAGCATAGGGGTGATTCCTAATTTTATAACACTACTTAATTATCATAACTGAAGATTACATCCACCCCAGGGACCTTCCACCCTCGTTCCACCTTGGTGCCACCCTTAGAACCTCCCTCAGGTCTGCCCCTTGGCACACCTTCCTAGAATTGAGTCGGGGTCTCAGGACCCCTTTACTTCTTTACCATCGTCTTCTTCATATCACACTCCCCTGGTTGGAGGTTTTCCAAACTTCATGGGGTTTCTATCTTGTTTTGACAACAGTATGTATTGTTATTCTAGTCTTAATACATGAGTCCTAAATCAAAATGGTCTAGTCGCTCTCTTACCCTTAGCTCAGACATTCAGGAATGCAGTACAGAGGCAGAAACTGCTGGTTGCTACTTCAAATATGAGAAGCCATACAGCTACATAAAATTTACAAATTTACAAATATACAAAAATACGAAAATATACACATATATACAAATATATACAAATAAGTAAGGTCTTAAGGCATCAGCGTGGCGTTGGCATCCCTCAGTCAGCAGTGTCTCTCTGCCCTTCTCCAGGGCTCTGTGCCATCATTCACTACCTTGTCCGTGGGCAGCTGGGCTGGTTTGGGCTGACCATGGCCTGTGTGGTGCCCGGCTATGCCTCTCAGCTCCTCAGCATCCTCTGGTTCCGGGCAGACGGACACAAGCCTGGCTGCTGGCTCCTGGTGCTCCACCTCCTGCAGCTGGGCCTCTGGAAGAGGTGAGATGCTCCCCATGACCCATCCAACCCCCCACAACCCCAGTGGAGTCCCAAACTCCCCAACCCCAGGATGGGCATCCCACCACGGTGACTCTTGCAGGTACTGGGACGTTTTGCGGATGATGGTGGAGATGGGCGGCGGTGCCCGTGCCGGGGAGGTGCTGACACGGCTGGGGGACGTGTGTGTGCTGCAGCTCCTGGAAGCCCTGCTGCAGACCCTGCCTCACCTCCTGCTGCAGGCCTACGTCGTTGTGGCTGTTGACCCAGCTGGCTTCATCCCTGGTGAGCCAGGAGTTCCCAGGAGGATGCTTTGAATTGTGTAGGGATTTGGGTGAGCGATGCATGTGCCCACCAGGCAGGGCATAGGGCAGGCTCTGGATGAAGGAGAACACTGCAAAGGGACTGGGAAGCCTCAGTGCAAGGCAGCAGGGACAAATGTGGCTGCAAGATCTGCTGTGGCTGAACCTTGGAGGAGTTCTGAGCCACCCATGGGTTCTCCTGGCCAGTACAGTCAGTCCCCCATACAAGCGATATCCATACACAGTGTCCTGGCTGGATGTGAACCCAGCATGTTCCTGTTGATGGTCCAGCCCTAATCACATGCCAGTGCTGGGCATTTAGGGGTTTGGGGCTGCTTTGCAGGAAAGGTGACCTTTCAGGTGTGCAAAGGGAGAATTTGGGGTGTGCACGGCGTGCACAAGGCCACACTCCATTGGTGTCCATCTCTGGTCCAGTGGCAGTGACCAGGAGGGACCTGCCCTGGGACTGCAGAGACCTACCCATGGGAGAGAGCAGTCAGAGGATTCCCACAGGCAGATGCTGAGCACACAAAGGAGACCAGATTTAGCAGAAATTAATTGAAATACTCCAGTTCCCTCTCTGGAAACATTCAAGGCCAGGGTGCATGGAGCTCTGAGCAACCTGATCTAGTGAAAGGTGTCCCTGCTCTTTGCAAGGGGGTTGGGCTAGATGGTCTCTAAGGTCCCTTCCAGCCCACACCATTCTGTGATTCCATGACTCTGTGATATAGTTGGCAGGACCATGGAGTGTCTGGCTTGTATTGGGGTGCTCCCAACAGCTAATTGACATTGAGATATGGCCCTACAGTGCAGCTGGACATCCTTCAGAGCCCTGACTGCCCCTGTCCCTGTGCAGGTGTCAGCGCAGGGCTGTCCCTGCTCTCCCTTGCCTGGGCTTTGGTCTCCTACAGCCACTTCACCTGCCTGCTGAAGCCTGGTCACCTCAGCCTGCCAGCCATGGCCATGCTCTGCCTGCTGCTCTGGAGGACAGGGATGCTGGGCACCAGGGTCCTGGCCCTGGTGCTCTTTGCCAGGCTCTATTCCTTTTGGGTTTTCGCCGTGGCAGGTAAGACCTGAGATCCTTCTTGCCCATATCCCACCCTGAGGTCAGCCCTGCGGTGCTCCTGGTGCCAGAGCTGTTTGCAGCTTCCCCCAGGAATGGCTTTGCCCAGCCAGTCCTTTCTCCTTGCAGGTGTCCACTGGTTGCTCATGTCCTTCTGGCTGGTGGCCCAGCAGACAGACATCGTGGCCCAGCCGTGCCGCTGGAGGCTGTTTAATTGCCTGGTGGGAGCCGTGTACATCTTCTGCTACATCAATGTCCGACCCGGTCCCTCCAAGACCAGGGTGTCTGTGTTTTATGCAGTAAGTACCCAGGATATTCAGTGTTCCACGTGGATGCAGCTGCTGGGGAGAAGCTTAGGATTCTCCATTCTCATGTCTCACATCACCACTTGAAAAAAACTCAGCATTTACGTGTCCAGAGACAAAGCCACGTGGTCACCAAAGTGGATGCACCTTCTGCTCTGGCTTCATTTCCTTAGAGGCAGCCATACAATGTCAGAGTTATTTGTCATGGTAAAAAAAAACTTGGAGACCTTGCAGAAAGTTCAGTTCAACAACTTTTATGTTTCAAGTGGTAAGTTAGGTAGGAAATAAAACAGGTTAGATGGGGCTCTGAGCAATCTGATCTAGTGGAAGGTGTCCCTGCCTATGGCAGGGGATTGGAATCTTTAAGGTCCCTTCCAATCCAAACCATTCCATGATTCTATGAATCTATGAAAATTAGAAACTGGGTGTTTTTTGTCATCAGAAACATAGCTAAAGCCATCAGAAGGATAAAGGTGACAGCTCTCTCCCCTCTGCTCTGCAGATAATGCTGATGGAGAACACGCTCCTGCTGCTGTTGGCCACCCGGTTCCTGCAGGCAGAGCTGAGGAGCAGCCTGGGCATCACTGGGGCTGTCATGTCAGGGTCTGTAATAGGTAAGATCCGGGGGTTTTAGAGCCTGGATTGCACATTTTGAGAGTAGTTTGAGTAAATGAGCATCGTCACTTATTTTTGATGAATCAGACTATTTCCTTTATTTCTTCCAGCTTTCATTTTAACCCATTCCCCCTTGTCCTGTCACTCTAGGCCCTTGTCTAAAGTCCCTCTCCAGTTCTCCTGGAGCCCCTTTACACACTGGAAGGGGCTCTCAGGCCTCCCTGGATCCTTCTGTTCTCCAGGCTGAACACTCCCAGCTCTTCCAGCCTGGCTCCAGAGCAGAGGTGCCCTCAAAGCATCTCTGTGCCAACCAGGCTCGTGTTTTCCCAGTGGGATGGGAGCAGAGGGAAGCTCTAATGCCTGCCTGTGCTGGGCTTTGTGCATCTCCCCAGACCAGCTGCATGGAGATCAGTGCTGATCAAGAAAGGGTGTATTTGGGCTGGAAAAGGAGTGATTCTTCTGGCCTTGGATGAGTTTATGATAGAAATAGGAAGGAACTTGATGTCCAGCAGCTGCTCTGCAAAGGACTTGTTGATCTAGAGGTGGCAGTGAGGTCTGGACTCTTCTCCACATTTCACCCAAATGCTGCTGGGACTCATCCCTTGACACCTTTCTGCTCTTTCCCAGGTGCCACAGCTCTGGTGGTTTATTACAGCCTGCTCCATCCCAAGTCCACAGAGATCTGGCAGGGATTCCTGGAGACAACCTGCAGTGCTGCAGCAGCTGGTGATGACGAGGTCTCTGGAGAGAGCTCCCAAACTGGGCAGAGTTCAAGGACTTCAGGAGATGAAGAGTCCTTGTCAGGGGAAAGGACCCCAGCAGATCCCAAAAATGGGAACAGCTCATGTCTCTTGCAATCCAAAGGATCTCTGGAGGCCAGCTGGACAAACCATCACCACTGGCTGCTGGTGAAGCTGGCCTTGAAGACAGGAGATCTGTCTGTGATCAACGCAGCTTTCGGAGATGGCGGCATGGGAGAGGTTTACCCTGGAGGATGGATGATGGGGAAGCCCAGTGGTGTTGAGCCTGGGGCAGACTTTTCCCTCCCCGTGAGGGACATCTGTCCTCAGGTGGTAGGATCTGGTCTGACAGCAGGGAATGGAGGAGGCACCAAACCCAGCGCCGGCGCTGCGGGAATGGCACAGGAGGATGGGGCAGGGCAGGAGCCTGTTTCTACCCCATCCATATCCCGTCCCAGCAGCTTCTCCCTGGATTCTGCCGAGGGCTCCTCTGTGTATTTCAGCGCGAGGGCAGGAGGCATCACCTCGCCTGGGACAGGGACAGGCACAGCAACGTGCATGGCCCTGGTGCAAAGGGACAGAAAGGTCCAGCCTTCTCCAGGATGCCTGAAAGACAGAGGAGGAGCAGGAGAAGGAGAGAATTTATCCCTTGGGATGGCAAGCATCAGCCCAATCCTGGGCACTTGTGGCCACCAGCACCTGCAGAGAAGCTCTTCCTTCGGCAACACAGGCAGCTGTGGGGTGGCAGGTCCCCCCAAAGAGGGCTCGGAGCCCACGGGGACAGAGGGTGCCCTCATGGGGTGGCATCACCTTTGGGACACCCACCCTTGTGGCACACAGAGGACCGTTGTGAGGAGCAAGCTGAGGTCACCGTGCTTCACCTCCACCCCCAAGGCCGACCCTAAATCCCCACAGCGAGGACTGGGGGAGCTGGCAGAGGGGACAGACGTGTCTGGGTTGCCAGGGTGACCCTGTAAGTGGCTGCACTGTCACCTTGGGGGGACTGTCTCATCAGTAAGGCACGGTAGAAGGTGGTGGGGTGAAGACTGTCCCCATGGTGCCCCTGACACCAGGCAGATGTGCTCCTCCATCACCAGCACATCACCTTCCCTCATGGTGCATCTTCTACTTGCTGTTTTGAAGAACTTCAAAGGTCTTAAAAAGCTCTAGAAATCGAGGGCTAGTTGTTTATTGACCTTTATTGTCCTGTCAGGCAGTCAGAGCATCCTGCCTTTTGTGGATTTGTCACAATGACATGAAGTGTGTCCTTTACCAAGTGCCTGTACAACCTGCTGGCCTGTCCCAGTGTGGAGACCTGGCTGCTGTCTCCAGGCTGCAATCTTGGCCAAAGCAGGAGTCTTCTCAGGATACATAACTGCCAAAACCAGAAAAATTACGAGTTTTACTCTCAGATGGCCTTCCTTCTGGGCAGTTAAGTCCTCAAGTAAGGCTCAGCAGTACTTGGTTCAGTTTTTCCTCATCTTTAGACCCTTACCAACTCAATTTTTGGGGGTTGCATAGGATCACAGATCCTCTTCATGCTGCAGACCACAACCTCAGGACCCTGATTAATAGCCAAAGCCATGTCCTGCTGCTTGCCAGCTGTCCCACGTCCTCAAGCGGCCTTTTCTGCCCAGCCTCCTCCTTGCTCCATTCCACTGAGCTGCAGATCATAGAACTGGGTTGGAAGTGACCCTAAAGCTCATCTAGGTCCAACCCCCTGCCAGGGGCAGGGACACCTTCCACTGGACCAGGTTACCAGGTTAGAATCCTCATCTGCCTGGATGCTTCCTATTGAATTTAGCCTCGAGCCAATCTCAGAGCTACATACTCCTGCCACCATCAGTTTGGCAGACAGGGTTCATTTATATCAGGAACTAAAAGACTCAATACCATGGTTTCAGAAAGAGCTGATGTTTCCCAACGGGCTGGCTGGGCATGGATGGACAAGTTGATTGAGATCTGCTCAGCTGGATTCACCAGCAAGCTCGTGGGTGCCAGCTGATGCACATCTGGCCACATCCTCCAGCTGTTGTCCTGCTGTGGGCAGGACTGGTGGTGCCACAGGGCAGGAAAGGCAGCAAGAAGGACACAGGCATGTAATGAATTACTAAAGAAAGCTTCAGTGATGCATTCACTGCTCAGGGCTGACCCAACCATATGTTTCTTCTGGGCACTGAAAACCCAGTTGGTGCCAGCTGTGAAGTGAAGCCACATTCCAACGGGATGAAGGCTCCCTGTCTCCATCCAGATCCCAATTCCCCATGCTGTGACTGTGCTCTGCAGAGAGGAATCAGTTCCAGTGGCTTTTCCAGAGTCCTCCTCACACTGTGTGCATCACACAGGAGGCAGCAGTGCTGCCAGAGCATTAGAGGAATTTTTATCTAGTTTGGTTTTCTACCTTTGATAATATATAACTATGCTTAAAAAGCCCAAACCAGCCTTTGCTGTGTCTGTGTTTCATGTTGGGGGTGCACATAAGCAATGTGAAATCAGGGAAATAATGTGAATTATCTGTCCTTAAAAGCTTGCAGCCTGTGTGAGAGCCCTGCTGTACCCAGGGTGCAAGTTCTGCATGCTGGGTACAGTCCCAGTACTGAGCCACAGGTCGCCACCTATAGAGATAACCTGTATTTAATCATAGAATCATGGAATGGTTTGGGTTGGAAGGAACCTTGAAAGCTCATCTAGTTCCCATCCCCTGCCATGGGCAGGGACACTTTCCACTAGCCCGGGTTGCTCCGTGTCCCATCCAACCTGGCCATGGACACTTCCAGGGATGGGGCAGCCACAGCTTCTCTGCCCAACCTGTGCCAGGGACTCACCAGCCTCACAGGGAACAATTTCTTCCTAATGGTTGATCTAAACCTACTCTTCAGTGATTTCTAAAGCCCTGTTATAAAGTATGAGGACTTTAGCAGTAAATCACTCTCTATAACTACCGGAAGGGAGGTCATAGCCAGGTGGGGGTTGGTCTCTTCTCCCAGGCAGTCAGCAATAGGACAAGGGGGCACGGGCTTCAGCTCTGCCAGGGGAAATTTAAGTTGGATATTAGAAAAAAACTCTTTACAGGGAGAGTAATCAGGCATTGGAATGGCCTGCCCAGGGAGGGGGTGGATTCACCGTCCCTGGAGGTTTTTAAAGTGAGATTGGACGTGGCACTGAGTGCCATGATCTGGTAACTGACTGGAGTTGGACCAAGGGTTGGACTTGATGATCTCTGAGGTCTTTTCCAACCCAATCAATTCTATGATTCGATGATTCTATGAAATCACACCTCCAGATACCCCTTCCCATACCTCCCATTTTTTGGGGGGGCAGAACTGAAGATGCCCAAATGACCTGGTGCACACACAGATTTTTCCCAGTGGTGCCAGAGGGGAGAAATCACGCTCGTTCCTTTGCCACCAGAGGGAGATGCTGCTCAAGGTCCAGACGCTGCGTGCAATGCAGTGCCTGTATTAGGAATTACAGAATCATTCAGGTTGACAAAGTCCTCTTAAGATCGACGAGTCCAACCGTTCCCTCAGCACACTCAAGGCCACCACTAAACCATGTCCCTAAGTGTCGTCGTGAAGTTAGAGGCAGGTCAAAGAAACGACATCGTATTGTTCCAAAAACAGGAGAGGAACTTTATTGCATTCTCCCAGAGATCAGAGGCTGTGATTCTTATAGACCTGAGTCTGGACACATGTCCAAGGACCATTGGTTTCTCTATACATAAATAATTCCTAATTGGACACACAAACCACGCATGTCAGTAAACGTTACTCATCACTTTAGAAACCGGATATCTGTTCCAGGTGTTACAGCTTTCCTTCTGTGCATATCCTCCTGACGTGTGCAGAAGGTTCCTAGCATAGTCCAACTATTCCACAGAGACTTCAGGCCAGCTGAAGTCTACCCCCCACACCTAAGTACCACATCTACATGGCTTTTAAATCCCTCCAGGGATGGGGACTGGAGAGGAGAGGGATGTGCAGGACTGAGGCTGCTGAGGCATGGCAGGTGGGATTTGGTAGGAATGAAACAGGGAGCTGTGGGATACTGGAGGTGGTGGACTCAGCGCACAGTGAATGCCTGGAGGAATGACACAATGGCTGTGGGAGTCTCCTACTGCCTCCCCAGCCATCACCCAGCCATGGGGAAAGTTTGGAAACCCCTGCCAGGGTCTTGCCAAGGTGGTATCCAAGGCTGGGAAGAGTCATCTGGATTATCTGCAAATACGCCACGGTGACTTCAGGTCCAAAGGTATGTGTGCAAGGGGAGATGCCACTGATCACGTTGGATACAGGATGGGACCCTGGTGACTCCAGCTGTCACCACCATGGTGCTGAGCCCTGATTTTGGTGGCGTATCCCTGGAGCTGTGCATCTGTGCGGATGACAGGGTCACTCCCCACTCTGGTCTGTCTCCACACCAACCCCAGGGTGCAGAGATCCCAATCCCAGGTCACTGCTCTGCGTGGAGCAACACGGCCCTGGGACAGTCCAAACCCAGGATGAGAAAATGCAGCTGGCAGAGGGGTGATGGACCAACCAACTGCTCCAGGGAACCAGCTGATGGATCTTCCAAGTGCCCCAAATGTTGGAGGAGATTCAGCCAAAAACCCTCTGCTCCTTCTGCAGCATTTCCCCTGAAGCTCTTTTTGCATAAGGCATGTTCTCCTGAGCTAGACTGGGATCTGCCCAGCCTTTGGGGATGCTCATCACCAATGTTTGGGCTTCAGCCACCCACAGAAAGGCTGGAGTGAGGGGATATCTCCATCCTACTGTACTTGGACAGATTGTCCAGTGCTATTGTCTGCTCTGAAATAGAAAATTTCAGCTCATTTGCCTCCTATAACCTTTTTTTCCCCCCTTTCTTTTGTTTAAGAAAACCCTCTCCTGCACGTTAGAGAGACAGAGTCATGGCCCAGCCCAGGAGAGCTCAGTGTCACCAGTGAGAGGAGCTCTCAAGGGCAACACGGGAGCAGAGACCAGGGGTGAATTTTGACAATGCAGGGAGTGACCTGCAGGCTCCCCAGGAGAACTGGCCATGCCACTCACGGGTGATGTGGAAAAAGGAGTGAAGAGGGAGGAACAGAGGCTATGTCCCTACGAAATTACACAATACCCAGGTGTGCCTGGGCTTGGGGAAGTGGCTGTCCTGCCTGCTGGCACCGTCCCCTTGGCTTGTTTTTAACAGGTCACCCTTGTCCCTATTTCAAGGTGAAATAAAACAAAGCAGGATGGAAAGGTACAGACAAGGCACGAGGTTGTCCCAGCCCTGCTGAGATCTCACATTCCATTCCAGCAGCACCGTCTTCCACCTTCCACTTTGACCAGATTTATGAGCACAGGTTTTGGGGTGGGGGAAAAAACATTCCCTCCAGCTCCAAGATGATGTAAAACCCCCCTGAACCAATTCAGGAAAGATTTACCCAGAAAAAAACATCTTTTCACTTTCAACAACAATACTTGGACATTACAGACAGAAAATAGAATTCTTTGCCCTGGGGTTGTTGTTATTTGTTTCTTCCAAGCTGAAACTTTGGATATTTTTCCCCCTCTTAATTAAATTTGGTTTGCTGCAAATCCCTTTTTGGTGCCTTCAGTGTTCCTGTAAATTAACAGGGCCCAGGCTGCAGCTTTGTGCCCATGGCTCCAAGGCTAAACAATACCACAGAGGGGGGGAGTGGAGGGTAAACCCAGCTAATCAGGACTTGCCTAATAGGACTGAGTGCCTAATGAGGAGCCAGGGACTGTGCTTCCCGGGCTGGATTTGGCCGCAGGAAAATGCTTTGTGCTCTCAACACCAGGTTTGAGACGGTTCAGTTCCCTCCAACGCGCTGGAGCAGTGTTTTCTGCCCCTTGTGAATGCATCTTCAATGGCCACAGGACAGATCTGTGAGGGATCCATTGGGATCAAGGGGTGCTGGAGGAGCGGAACTCTTGTTCAGCTGGAACAAGATCCTGGAAGCAAAATGACTCAGTGCCTGTTTTGGTTGAAAGAAGATCCTTAAAAATCAAAGCTCTGTTTGTGCCTTGATTTTCCTAAGCAAAGGCAGTGAAGGGCCCTGCCTGCTCCCCAAACGACCTTGGCGCTCCCTGGGGAGTTTTGGGGAGACTTTAGGGATTGGCTTCATTAAATAACAATGGACATTCCACTGCTCTGCCCTGGACACCTCAGTCCCAGCCAGGGTGTGGGTTTGGGATGGGGTGGGATGGGGAAGGCACCCCACACCTCAGGCCTCTCCCAGGGCTAATGGGGAGGGAGATTTGGGGTTCAGCACTGGGGCTGAGGGTGCAGAGCAGGTGGGTGAGTGGGGGGGGGGGGGTGCTGGGACACAGGTGGGCGATGGGTGCAGTGATGGGAGCAGGTGTGGGTGGGCATCCAGATGTGCACGGATGTGGGTGAGTGGATATGCAACTTAGGTGGGTGCAGACACGAGCGGACACCCAGACATGCACAATAGGTGGGTTCAAGTGTGGGTGGGTGTCCAGATGTGCGCGGTAGGTGGGTGCAGATGTGGGTGAGTGGATATGCAACTTAGGTGGGTGCAGACACGAGCGGACACCCAGACATGCACAATAGGTGGGTTCAAGTGTGGGTGGGTGTCCAGATGTGCGCGGTAGGTGGGTGCAGATGTGGGTGAGTGGATATGCAACTTAGGTGGGTGCAGACACGAGCGGACACCCAGACATGCACAATAGGTGGGTTCAAGTGTGGGTGGGTGTCCAGATGTGCACGGTAGGTGGGTGCAGATGTGGTTGTGTGAGGATGGGACATGGGTGCCGAAGCCAGAGGGTGTTTCCATCCTCCACTGAGAAGCAGAGTGTGCGTGGGGCAGGCAGGGGCTGGGGCCAGGTCTGGCCCGGTGTCCAGGTCCGGGGCTGTGCCAGGGCCATGTCCGGGTCCAGGTCCGGGTCCAGGTCCGGGTCTGTGCCAAGCTGGGGCGGGGCTGGGTCTGTGCCCATCTCCGGGTCCAGGTCCGGGTCCATGGTAGTAGCATCGGTGCCATGCCTGGGGCTGTGCCAGGTCCATGCTGGATCCGTGCCCGGTACCGTGCCCAGGTGCGGGTCCGGGGCGGTGTCGGTTCCGTGCCCGGTCCACACCCCGGCCCGCGGCGGGGTCAGTGCCGGTGTCGGGGCCGGTGTCGTGTCCGTGCGGGGTCGGGGCGGGCTCAGTGCCGGGTCCTGGTCCGTGTGGGTCGGTGGGGGTCCGTGTCAGTGTCGGTCCGTGCGGGGCGGTGAAGGTTCAGGTCAGTGCGTGGGGCGAGGTCAGTGCGGGTCCGTGTCGGGGCCGGTCCGTGCGGGGCGGG
>VWZG01011596.1:35810-74508 GCA_013396735.1 Grallaria varia
TTTTTTTTTGCTGCAAATGCATTGAATGGACGAGTCTCTTCCAGCACTCAAACCCCTTTCGTTGTGCTTGTGCATATATATATATATTTATTTAAGGGTTTCCGAAGTAGCCCAAGAGAACCAGCTGCATTCCAAAACCACATGCAAATGTTGCAAAGCTGGGCTGCAAGTTTCGTAGTCATACTTTAAAAAGTGAGGTCTCATCTCTGTGTCAGGGTTTCTCCCTGCAGGTGGTTTTTTCAGGGTTCTGCTGCCTGTGGTTGCATGTCGGGAACCCTGTCCTGGAGAGGTGGTAGCTGGGCTTGCTGCTGCTGCTACGAGTGTTTTTGGTTGACCTGATGCTCTGAGGGTGGTTTGAAGCGTGATGACCATCCCCATGAAGGTGCCAGCAGGGAGGGGTGTGTGGTGTTTCTGATTTTATTAGTGTCTTTTAATTAAATGTCCCTCGGATGCTGAAGGCAGCACTTTGCTGCTCTCCCAGCAGACCTCAGGCAGACGGTGTTTGCCGTGCTGAGGTGGCTTCCAGTGCTCCCTCTGCACTGCCTGGCTGCATCCCTGCCTGGCATCATCACAGAATCATTGAACCATGAAATATGCTGAGTTGGAAGGGACCCATCAGGATCACTGAGTCCAACTCCTGGCCCTGCACTGGACACCCCAAGAATCACACCATGTGCCCGAGCATGGTGTTTGAGACAGCTCTTGGTCCTTGTGGGTATTTTATTTTACTTTATTTTATTGGTATAGTTATTCCTCCTGCTTTCTTTTCCCCTGGAGGAGAGATCAGGCTTTGCTGTTCCCCAGCCCTCCAAACCATGCATGGCCATTTGTGCCAACAGTGCTGTGAGTTTTGGTGGCAGCTTGGATATTTCTGCTTTTCAATGCCTTTTTGGCTTTTCCTTTGCCATGGTGAGGAAGACATGCCACTGTCCCTTCTTCTCCTCCTCTCATCCCTGCTTCCCACCCTGCAGGGTTTCCACCTTCCCAGTGCTGGTAGCCACAGCCAGGCTCAGGCTCAGCGGAAATGTCTGAATCCTGCTCACAATAGGCTGTTTCCTGCAGGGGAGGTTTCTTTGGGAAGACACAAATAAGATTTTTAACGTTTTCCCAGGCATCCCCCAGGAGCTGAGTGTTTCTTTGCTCCAGCACCCTGCTCGGGATGTTGCTGGAGGGATGCTGGGAGTCTGCCCCTCACCAGGGACATGCCTTTGGGTGCACAACCTCTCCCCATCCAAATGGATTCACCAAGCTGGGAATTCCTCTGCAGCAGGGAGTGGGTAGTGATCATGATGGGTTTCGTGGGCACAGAGCGTGGCCTGAGGCTGCTCGCTGGTGTTATAGGTGTGTTGGAGTTGATTATTCCACTATTTTAGATGATCATAGCGCTGCTGGGAGAGGGAAACCCCCAGGCTCGGAGGGGATTCCCCCAGAAAGAGCTGTCCAGAGCTTGGCACTACAGACTGTTTTTCTTTCCCAGCCACCCTTAAGCCTTCAGGGTGTGAAACACACCTGACGTGTGTCTGCGTGGTGCCAGGGAGGGATTTTTGCCATGTGTGCATGGCTGCTGAAGCCCAAAAAGAGAAACCTCCCCTTTTTTTTTGATGAAAAACTATTTTAAGTGATAGAAACATGAAACAGGTGCTTCCTCGCCTTATGCAGAAAGGGCTTTGCATGTATTTTTCCACCCTGCTTTGCAGAAAAATGAAGCCAAGGCCAGGCTGTGTTAAAGCTGCAGCTGCCTGGTGACCTGTGTCCTGTCTGGGGTGGCTCCTGTGTGCAGTGTCAGGTTGATCAGCCTCAGTTGTGGGTTGAATTTGGGGAAGACCTTGCTGATTTTGGGGACGTTTCTCTCCTATATGGGGGCTGCTGTCGTAATCCCTAAGGTGGGGAAACCGAGGCTCAGTCTTACGCATGGCTTGATGATAATAAAGTGATAATAACATTCTAAACCATTGTTTTGTAAGAGATGCTGTGGCCTTGCTGGGCTTTCCCCTGTGAGCAGAGTGTGAGTCACGGGCTCCCAAACTCTGGGTTGTGACACTGTCAAACGAAGGCGGCTGACGAATGAGCTGCTATTTCCAGGCTTCCTGCTAAATATACTTTCCCCTTCCCAGTCCCCTCCATAGTACTCTAAAAATTAAGGCCTTCCCATTGTTAATGCGGGAAAACAAAACATGTTTCTGCCTCCCTTGGTCTTTGCCAGATGTGGGAGCTGGGGCACACAGGTGGTGTAAGGGCTGGATATTTGGGGAAGAAGGGAGAAAGGGGAGGAAAAACGCAGAATTTAGGCTTAGTTTTAAAAAGGGAGTTAAGTGGAGGGAATGTGAAGCAGTGAAAAACGTGCCATGCTGGGGGATGAGCACGTCTGTGGGAGCAGAGGGACTGCACCGCCCTCGGAAAGGGTTTTTTGTCAAAGCCAGATGTTTACTTTTAAAGGCTTTGGTCCAAAGTTTGGGCTTTAGTTTACATATAGGGCCTGTGTCAATCCATACTGTGGATCAGCAAGTTTGTCTTTCAATAAACACTCTGGCTGGTTGGGGATAAAATAACCCTACGTTGTGAGAAAAGCCTTCAGACAGAGTTTTGTCTGTAATTAATTTGAGCTGTTTTTCAAGTCCTGGAAATATTTTCCCGGCTCCAACTGCAGAAACTCCCCCAGCCTCCCCCGCCAGAGGTTTAGAGCTGCTTCCTTCCTCCAAAGTGGTTTTAACTCAAGCAGGACCATGGGGCAGGCAGTGTGCTTGGGGGCTCCTCACTGGGGTGAAGATAACTGCAAATCCCAGTGGGATGAGGCTTTTGAGAAGGGAATTGGATATCACAGAATCCCAGAATGGTTTAGGTTGAAAGGGACCTTAAAGCTCATCCCATTCCACTCCCTGCCATGGGCAAGGACACCTTCTACTATCCCAGGTTGCTCCAAGCCCCGTCCAACCTGGGAATGGGGTGTCCATAACCTCTCTGGACAAGCTGTTCCCAGAGTTCATAGAGGATCAGGTACCTCTCTGTGAAGGATACTTAAAAATTATCCCTCATTCCTGAAAACATTGGTGTTTAGTTGCAGCAGGTAGATTTTGGGAGACATCCTAAACTGCTTGGATTCATGTGCTTGAATCCCTTTATTAAAAGTCACTTGCACGTCTTCATGAGTGGAATTGGGATTTTGGTTTGGACTCTTGAAGCCTTTTGTGGCAGGGAAGAAAGCATCATCATCTAAATTGCAGCAACCTGATCTAGTGGAAGGTGTCCCTGCCCATAGCAGGGGGTTGGAACAAGATTACCTCTAAGGTCCCTTCCAAACCACAGTGTTCTATGATTCTGTGATTCTAAAAAAGGGTGGGGAGAGCTTTGTTGCTCTGCATTGGGCAGCAAACTCCAGACTAGTGGGGGTGTGGATTTTTCTAGTCACCACTTTATCGGGGAGTAGATGCATAATAAATGCATAGTAGTGCTGGGGTTGTTTGGTTTTATCCATCACATCATCAAGGGCTGTGAGGTAGATGTGCTGATTTGATTTTTAGCCACGAGAAACAGCCTCATCCCTGTCCTGGCTGCTCTGAGCAAACTCTGGTCATGGTGGACCCATGGAGTTTTGCCTCTTCACCATCCATCTGCCCTTTGGTTCTCAGATTGGTGGCTTTAACCACCAGAAACCCACTCGCTGCTGAGCATGCTCTTCCCTCTGTGTGGCTGTTGAGAGCTCGCAGGACAACTGCTTCCCAAACTTACCTGGTTCAGGCACGCAGAATCATAGAACTATTGAGATAAGAAAAGGCCTTTGAGATCATGGAGTCCAACCATTCCCCCAGCACTTCCAAGCCCACCAGTAACCCGTATCCCCAGTTGCCACATCCTTCGTGCAAGGCAGGGTGAGGCTGGGATGAGGAGCATCTCCCTGTGCATAGAGATGCCCTTAATGCAGGGCAAGGAGTGGATGAGGAGTATACAACCTTTTCTACATGGTCCCTACTCAGTGTGGCCCAAGGAGACAAATCCCGCTCCTACCCTATAAAAAGTTGTGCCAAGGAAGATTTAGATTAGATATTGGGAAAAATGTCCTCCCTGAAAGGGCTGTCAGGCATTGGAACAGGCTGCCCTGGGCAGTGGTGGAATCACCATCTCTGGTGTGTTCAGAAAACATGTAGATGTGGCACTAGGGGACATGGGTTAGTGGTGGGCTTGGCAGTGCTATGTTAATGGTAAGACTCAATGATCTTAGAGGGCTTTTCCAACCTAGATGATTCTGTGATTCTATGAATTCTGCCCCTGCAGGGCAGCAGTTTAGTGGCAGTTCTGGTTCTCTGCCCTGCAGGGCAGGAGCATGCCTGGCACTTCCTTTCCCATACCAGCATCTTGTTTCAGAGGAAACAGACAGCAAGCGTCTTGTGCCTCTGAATAATCCTCACGTTGCTCTTCCCATTCCAAACTTCTGCTTTCTCTGGCTGCCTGTGCAATGTTCAGTGCCATCTCTAAAGCTTTGCCATCCCTGGTGCTCATCACTCCTTCCCGAGCCAAGGGGACCTGGTTTCTGCCTTGCAGGGGAGCTGGAGGTGGCATTGCTGGAGGTCATGGATCAGGTGTTCCTTGTTTTCCAGGAGACTTAAACTGCTCCGTGGTGTTTCTGGCACTGTACGCTCCTCAGGGCTGTGTGGCAGTGGGTGCACCATGGGTTCTTCCAGCTGATGTGAAGGGGATACTGGATGGGTTATGTGGGATTTTGGAGCTTGATGTTCACTTGCTGGAGCTCAGCCATGAGGTCAGTCAGGTCCCCTGTCCCTCTGTGCCCACTGGTAAGAGGCGTGTGGTGAGCAATGGCAACCAGATGTGGTCCCTCCATGGTTGGGCAGGGTGTCCTTCACCTTCTAGATGGAGGAATGCACCAATGTCCTGCTCAGGGTGGTTCATCTCATGTGTTTCATGCTCCATCTGCTGCTAGAAACAATGAGTCTTGACCTGTCAGAACCAAGACGTCCTTGCGGTGGTGATGGGAGGTGGAGCCTTCCCAACCAGGTGGGCATTCCATGGTCGGTGTGAACACTTCCCAGTCAGTTGCAGGAGAAAGAAATGCCTTTGGTGCCTGAGAGGAGACCTTCCCTCCATGTAAACTCTGTAAGATGGGAAGGTTGGATGCCTGGAGTTCAAATTTTGCCGCTGTGGCTCTTTCGAGTGACTGTGGGTGTGGGCTGGGCTCCTCCATCCATAAAATGGAGCAGAGAGGCAGTTTGGCCTTGGAAATTGGACTGTCAGGAGCCTGCCTGTGTCCAGAAGGTGTTATTTATCTTTGGCTGTAAAATATTTTACTCAGACTTTAGAAGACACCCTGCTGTCCCTCTCTAATAAAAGGTGAAGGGGTGCAGAGGTGACCTCTGAAGCTGCTGGTGGTCCTTCAGCCCACAGGGAGCAAAGGCAGGTGTGGATGTGGGACAAAGCATTGCTTGATGCTGGAGTGGATGGAGAAAACCTTCCTACCAGCCCTCTAGAAAAGACGATTAGGAGAGTCCCTGCAAATTGTTTTGGTGCTGAGCACCGTGCAGGCTTTGCTCCCCACCCTGGAGATACTCCAGGGTCATTTTATTGGATTCACAAGTGTGGCCTATGGCCCCGCCGGCAGGTTAGGAGGCTTCATCTGGAGATGATGTCTTGTTCCCAGCTGTTTATAGCTCTGGATGACAGCCAGGTGCTGGGGTAGCTGTAAATCCTTCAGTGCCTTCTCCCTTCAGCACTTCCATGACACGGCTGCCTGTCCCTGCAGCATCGCGACCACCACCGGCTCCACGTGTTTGTTTCATGCCCTGCAGCAGCCTGTGACAAGGTTTGGATGTAAACTCCAGGTCCTGGACGTACTCTACCACTCTGGGATGAAGCAACTCAGCTTTCCTAGCCAGCAAGGTCTGTAAGAGCCAGAATTGTCTCCTTAAGCCAGCTTGAGCCCAAGGCGATGCGCTTTTTCCATCCCCACCCCAAACTCTGCCCATTGCCTCCATCTCCCCGCAGCAGAGCCTTTCTTGTGTCTACTTCTCCACAAACAGAGCACAACATGTGGGATTTCCTTTTTTTTCAAGTGGAAAAAAACATTAAATCCCCAAACATCCCGAGAACACGCTGTGGAGTTTGCCATCCCCCAGCCGGGGCTGCCTGTGCCAGCAGAGTGGAGCCACTGGCCAGTTGCTCAATGCTCATGGGGGCAGGATGGGAGCACTTGGCAAAGCCCCTGTGTCCCCCCTGCAAGCTGTGGAGCAATTTCCAGCTGGGATTTTAATAGCCTGCAGCTCAGGAACAGTGGTCCCTGTGAAATGCAGCTCGTCTCCATAGGTGTTGGACGGGCACAGGGGTTTTTGTGACTGGTTGTGTATTATGGTGAGTGCTTGTGAAGTGTTGGAGGGCTGGGTGGGAGCCCTTGGAAAGGTAAAAATTTGGTGACCTGCTGCCAGTGTGGGGTTGGATGGGATGAAGACATGTTTGGTGTCGGATGTTTGTGCACTGGAGTTTGCGGCTCGAGGGTGTGTTGGTCTCAGAGATACAGCTTTGGGGTATCTTCTGGATGCACTGGGGTGGAATGCTCTGCCCCATTCCCACAAACCCTCCTGCTTCACTTCTGGGATGGATCATTCCCTTGAATGAAAAGAAGTTTAGTCACTGGTGACCAGTGATAGGACCAGAGAGAACAACAGCATGAAGCTGTTTCAGGGGAAGGTTAGACTGAATATTAGGGAAAGGTTCTTCCCCCAGAGGGTGGTGGGGCACTGAACAGGCACCTCTGGGCAGAGGGCACAGCCCCAAGGGTGACAGAGTTCGAGGAGTGTTTGGGCAGTGCTCTCAGGGACAGACTGAGATTCTGGGGGTATCCTGTGCGAGGCCAGGACTTCAGTGATCCTTGTGGATCCCTTCCAACTCAGGTTATTCCATGATTCTATTCTATGAGTAAATAAAAGAAGAGTGAGCAGCACAGGCCTGGTTTGCAGGGGCCCTGATGTTTCATCCCAGGCTTTTTTATTCCTCTTTTGTACATGTCCCTTCTGGGTAACCAGTGTAAAGTTCAGCTTGTCTGTCAAATCTGCTTGTCCCCTGCCCTGTTGGACCCTCATGGGTGCCTGCACTGATTCTAAAGGAATCCACCCTCACCAACTGTAGGACTCTCCACAAAGATGTGGGGCTGAATCCATGTGTAGCCAGTCCGTGGGGCTTTGCAGCCTCTGAGCTTACTTGGGTGTGAGTGCAGTCATCCCTACCCAGGGCTGGATTCCCAGTGTGGCTGCTCCAGTGGATGGGAATGAGGGATGTTTTTAATTAATGCAAATGGCCTGTTGGGTCACTTCCCAGTGTCCCTTGAGCAGCAGGTCACATGTGAGGATTGGTCCACACTCCAGGAGGGATGCTTATCCTCCAGGGAAAGCAAGGGGCTTCCCCCATCAGGCTGGCTCATGGCTTTTCCAGCTTTCTGGTTTTTTCCTGTTGCTTTTCCAGGTTTCTCCCTCTTTTATAGATCTCTTTCTCCTTCCCAAATCCCAGGTCTCTGTTGGCAAATCACTTCTCTGGCAGTCTTGCTGAAAGGTGTTTCTGTGAGTCAAGCCAGTGCCTGCACATCTCCCTGGATGAATTACCTTTCCCTTTGTGGCAGGAAAAGAGAATGAATGGTGGCAGAGGAATGGATTCAACAACTGATTTGCCTTTTTCCCCCCTCTCTGTGTGTCTTTTGACAGGTCACAGCCAAGACTGCCTTCCTGTTCATCTTACCTCAGTATAACGTTAGTGTGCCTACAGCAGGTAAGAGATGCCTCTGCTCCAGACACCCCAAAGGGAGGGTTGAGTTATGGTCTGCCCCATACCCTGTCTGCCAGCTGGCCTGGGTCCACCTCCTACTGATCACACTGCCCTGGCTCTTGTCTGGTGGTAAAGGAGATGTTAAAAATAAGGGATTTTAGGAAGAAGCAAAGTTCGATCAGCTCAGAGCACACTGTTAGTGTCTGCCAGCCCTCATGCTGCCAGGGTTGGGAAGAAATGCTTTCCAGGGGGTTCTGGAGCTTCCTCTGTGTTTCTGCCATGGCCAGGCTGCTCTGTGCTCCCTGCAGGGGTGAGGATCCTGCTCCAAGCCTGGTCAGGCAGGATCAAACTGCCTGATTGCAAGCTTGGAGTACCTCCATGTCCTGCTGAGGAGCAGGAGGGATTTACCTCTTTGCTGAGCAGCAGGGGCTGCACAGTAGTTGCTGTCTTGCTAATTTTTGGGGGGATGGAACAAGGTGAAGGTGTGGAGATGCCCGTGGGGCATAGCACCCCTCTCCAGGCAGATTATGGGCCTGGCTCACACGGAGTGATTCAAGGAGGCTCTGAGGTGGTGCAGCTCCCAGCCAAATAGACCAGAGGATGTGCCCCATCTGCCAGCCAGGAGGCAGCTGGAAGCTCGGCCCCTGTTCATATTTTGGCTGCTGATTGCTACCTTCCTGGCCCAGAGCCCCTCTGGATCTGGCAGCGATCTGGGCACTGGTGTGCAGACAGCAGGAGGTGGTTTGGGTAAAGCCTGAGCTCAGGATGAGCCAAATGCCCGGGGCACAGAGCCTGGCTTGGTGGCAGAAAACTGCAGTTAATTGGAAGCGTTTGAGTAATCATCCAAAGAAAGAGCAGGGTGTTGGGATTAGTGGAACCACAGTGAGGCAGACATGCGGAAGATAAAAGCTCTGCCCTTAAAACCTTTGAACATTAAGGCTGAAGAAATCATCCAGCTTCCAGATTAAACTGTGGTCCGTACTCCCCTATGGCACAGTCCAGACAAATTCTGCTGCTAGTTTTTAAGGACTTTATTCTTTCCTGACACCAGAAATTTCAAGGGAGCACAGAAACAACTCACCAGGGAATGGGCTATCAGTAAAGAGCATGAGCTGGCTGAGGCCTTGTGGAGAGAGACCTTGCTGCAGCAGCGTGTTTGGAGGAAGGGTTATTGCTCCTCTGAATTTTGCCAAGGCTGTTTCACGTCCCTCACTGCTCCTGCTAGAGCAGCTTTTGAAATGCCCTGGAGAGAAGAGGCAGAGCAGTTGCATGTGTGCATTATAGTATTTTCTTTGGACTTGCAATTCTGTCTTTTAACTTGTTCTGGGATACAGGCACCATTTTTATCTCTGGGTTTGCCACAGCACCCAGCCCGGGCTTCTAAGGACTGGGTGTTTTCATATCCTTTGCCAGATGTTTTCATAAATGCTATTCAAATCTTAAAAATACAGGCTGAAACTTTGTGCAAGGGTAAACAGGGCTGGTGACAAGATGCTTTCTGCTGTGTACCACAAGGACAGCAGCTTTCCCAAATCTGCTTCTTCCCCATAAGCTGCAGAGCTGCAAATAGTCACCTAAATGCAGACATCTGGGGTATTTTGGGTGCTGTGGGGTCTCCTGTTGTTCCAGAAGAGCACAGCCTCCCGTGGGTCCTGTTTCTCATCTGCCAGCCCTGTACTGCTGTCTCGGATCTCTTAATAGCACAAGGCATCTGCATTTAGGCAGCTGAATCCTGCTCCAGCAGCTTTCAGGGATGAGTGGGAGACACTGGGTGCTGGATCATAACTGAGGGGGTGGAAATCCCATCCTGAGCCCCAGTGTTCCCAGTGGGACGTCCCCAATCCCATCACCTGCTTCAGCCTTCCATGTCTTCATGCCTTCAGGCTGATAAATTCCCATCTTCACAGCTGTGCTGTCCCCAGCCCCTCACCCCTGGCAGGAGAAGCTTGAAGTGTCCTCAGTGTCACCTCTGTGTGTTACTGTCAGAGGAGAAACCACCCATCTCTGCCATGAACTAACCCCAAATAGAGCTTTTTTCTTCCAGCCACTGTCATAGCCATGACCTCTCTTCAGTCTCCCCATCTAAGCTGCCTGTTGGAAGTAACACCCCTGGCCCACTAACCCTTAAACCCTTACCTGGAAATCATCTGGATCATGGGAATTTGACCCACTGCTCGGTCTTTTGCAGAGGGGGAGCTGGTCCAGTATCACTATGGGCTGAAGGATCTGGTCACCATCCTCTTCTACATCTTCATCGCTATCACCCTGCACGCGGTGGTGCAGGAATACGCCCTGGACGTGAGTGCCATCCCATGTCTGGAGTCACCAAAATACCTCAAATCCCGTGGTCCTGCTGCACTTAAATGCTATTCTAGGGGTTGGGGTGGTTTGGTGGGTGAGCCTTCATCTCTGGAGGCTCCTTGGGGTGAGGAGGAGGAGGGAGGGTTGATGACCTGGTGGCTCATATTTTCTTGGTTTTTCTCTCTCTCTCTGCTCCTTCCCAGAAAATCAACAGGCGTCTGCATCTCTCCAAGGTCAAGCACAGCAAGTTCAATGAGTCAGGGCAGCTGGTTGCCTTCCACCTCACCTCTCTGATCTGGTGCTTGTACGTCGTGGTGACGGTAAGGGACGGGGCTGGCCAGGATTCGGGTTCCCAAGAGGGGATTTGGGGTTTCTGGAGCACAAAATCCCACTGGTAGCAGAGTGCCCAGCCAGCCCCTGGGCCAAAACAGGCACATTTCAGCAAGTTTAGTTTCCAGGTGTGGTGGATCTTTCCAGCCACTGAGTGAGGGCTGTTTTGGGAGATCCTTCTCCTGCGCTGTGCAAGGCATAAGCTACTGGGATGTGAAATATTTTTGGAGCTGAGCCCCAGAAATCCTGCCTGGTCTCATTGTCTCCATCCACCACTCTGGATCATCTTTCTCGGATTCTTATTTTCCTCCTTGTGGTTTTTGGATGAGTCGTGGGGCTAGTGGGCAGTTTTTTAGGATCCCTCTTTGTGGTCCCTTTCTTGGCAAGCTGGCAGTAAGGGGATTGCTGAGACAGGAAAAGCACCCTGTTCCTGGGGTGCACTGGGGATGTGTCAACCCAAAACTGCTGGGAGAATTCAGAGGGAAAATGTCATTTTGAGGAGGAAGGGGCAAGGAAGAAAAGGTGTTGTGGGAGAGATCTGACTCTTTTGGCAGTGTGATGATGCTTTGCTACCTGCAGCCACTGGGGTCCACCTGGGGATGGATCCTGTGGGACAGGTCCCCTCCCCACTGTCTGGGGGTGTCCTACCAACTCCCCTTACAGTACACCCTTCAAGGCCAGCATTTCAGAGATTTGCTGGCTCTGCCTCTGCCCTGTTGGGCTCTGAGGAGGGAAACCAGCAGTTGATGCTGTTGGTTTTGGGCTTCCCTTGCCCAGTGCCAGACCCATCCCTTACCAGCTCTGGGGCTGGAGCCTCCCCATTGCCCCAAACACCCCATGTGTTCAAAGCAGGCTGCCCTTCACAGCACTTGCACTTCCCCTGGCCTCCCCCATCCTAAAAAAGAGCTCAGGCATGGATGGTGGTGACTTGGCAGGACAGATTTCCCATGCCAGCATCTCCTTCCAAAGCCCAGTGCAGCATCCCTGTGGCAGGAGCGAGAGGGGAGCCCCATCCTGTAATCTGCCCTGCAAGCATAAGGCAAGAGGTGGGAAATTAAACCATCCAGTATATATTCAGTTGTTTTTGTAGATATTTTCTGTTCCCCTTTCTCATCAGTAGTACTTCTGGTTGCTTATGTGATACTGGGTTGGAAGGCCACTGATGGAGAAGCTTCCCAGACCATGCACATGGTTACTCAAGCCATGTTGCAGGCATCTCATCTCTGCACCTCCAGAGCATCCCAAACCCCAAAACATCCTGTCCTGAACCTGGGAATATCTGTGCAATCAAGCAGGCAGCCCCCAAATACAGGGCCTGGAGATGTTTTAGAGCCGTGCTAGGACCCACAAATGTGCCACGTTTCTTTGTGCAGGCTGACAGGACCCGGGTGTCATCCCCAGTTCCTTGTTTCACTGTAACATCATCCCACCCCATCATAACCTGTTCTGCTGAAGCCTTGCATCTCTTCTCTTTTTCAGGAGGGATACATATCAAACCCCCGGAGTCTGTGGGAAAACTACCCCCATGTTTATCTTCCGTAAGCACTTGCAAGGGCATTTTGTTCTGGGGCTGACCACTTCCTTCCTCTCTATGGTTTTCCCTGTGGCTGGGAGCAGGGTGCTGACAGCACAGCACTCTTTGCTTGCACCCTGATGCAAGAGTGCTGCAGTGGGGTCATGAGGAATGGTGGGTGTCTCATTTGTGAGCCCAGGGAGGGTGTTCCAGAGGGTTTTCCCCCATGAGGAAGGTTCTGTGGTCTTGGTTACTCATTCTGGCTGTTTCCTGCATCACCTTGGCCAAGTCGTTTTGCTGTTCATTTCTCACAGTAGAAATGAGGTGAGGGATAACCCTCCCTTCTTGGGTTTTTACAAAAGTGAGGTTTGCTGAGGGCATGGAGACCACAGCACGAGCACCTGGATAAACTCCAAGTGTGGCTACCTTGGCTCAACAAATAATTTCAGACCAGAAATTATGCCTCCTCGATCCTGTGGCTTCAAAGCCATGACGGGATTGCTCAGTGCTGCCCTGGTACCCAAGTCCTTGGGGTCCTGCCATGCCCTGGGCTGGCTCACGTGGCTCCTCCCTGCGTTTCAGGTTCCAGGTGAAGTTTTTCTACCTGTGCCAGCTGGCGTACTGGCTGCACGCCCTGCCAGAGCTCTACTTCCAAAAAGTTCGCAAGGTGAGAGCCAGGTGGGCAACACGGGGATCCCACCCACTGGATTTTGAGAGGGGGAGCTTTAGGAGAGGGTGGGTGAGGAGGGGTGAGAGGCTGACGTGACTTTCTGCCCTGCCAGGAGGAGATCCCCCGCCAGCTGCGCTGCATCATGCTCTACCTGGTGCACATCGCCGGGGCCTACCTGCTCAAGTGAGTCACCTCCCTCAGCACCACATCCCACTCCAGGGATGGGGCTGAGCAGCTCCTTTTGCACTGGGAGTCACCTGGGAATCCTCAGCAGGGTTGGGGGGGCTTAAAGGGAATAAAGGGGAGTGTTTCAGTGGAAAGCGACTTTTTATGCAGGTAGCGATAGGACAAGGGCGAATGTTTTTAAACCCAAAGTGGAGAGATTTAGATTAGGTATTAAGAAGAAATCCTTCCCTGTGAGGGTGGGGAGGCCCTGGCACAGGTTGCCCAGAGAAACTGTGGCTGCTCCATCCCTGGAAGTGTCCAAGGCCAGGTTGGACAGGGCTTGGAGCAACCTGGGCTAGTGGAAGGTGTCCCTGACCATGGCAGGGGGTTGGAATGAGATGGTCTTTCAGGTCCCTTCCAACTCATCCCATTCTGTGATAAAAAGCAGAGCAGCCTTGCCAGCAGTTAGGGTTTTGTGTTGGATTCCTACTGGTTTGGGCAGTATCGATGGTTTAGGGGCAGGGATTTCCCCCACTGCAGTCCTACCCCCACTGCTGCAGAAAGGCCTGGCTTTAGGCTGACACTGCAGCTCAGGGATGCAGGGAAGAAGCTGTAGCTGGGTTTGAAGGATGATGGTTTACCAGCCCAGTGATGCTTTTTTCTTCCTCTTCCCTCCTAGTTTAACCCGCCTGGGGCTGATCCTCTTGCTGTTGCAGTACTTGGCTGAGTTCTTCTTCCACATGGCCCAGCTGGTCTACTTCACGGATGAGAACAACGAGAAGCTGTAAGCAGGGTGCCTGCCCAGGGCTCCAACCCTCCTTTAGGGCCTCGGAGAGCCGTAGGGCTTGATCTCACCTCCCCAGTCAACACTGGGAGCTGCTCCTGCCCACACCTCTGCTCGTCCCTCCCACAGGTTTAATGTCTGGGCTGTCGTGTTCGTGGTCACCAGGCTCTTCACCCTCACCTTGTACATCCTGGTCATCGGCTTCGGGCTGCCACGGGTGGAGAGCCAGGCCTTGGACCCTGAGAGAGGGAACCTCTTCAGCTTCCTCTTCAACAATATCCTCTTCAGGTAGGAATGTCTCCTGTGTCTTCATTAGCTGAGTTATCTCAAGGTGGGTTTTGGTGAGTTTGGAAATCACAGAATCACGGGATGGTTTGTATTGGAGAGGACCTTAAAGCTCATCTCATTCCACACTCCTGCTATGGGCAGGGACACCTTCCATGAGACCAGGCTGCTCAGAGCTCCATCCAAATGCCAGTGGAGATCTGATCTTGGTTCCATTTAGGTAAGGTCCGAGTGATCTGAAGAGGTGTGAAGGAAACAAAGAGGGCTTTAAAGGCTACAGAACCACAATGGAGAGGAAAAACCAGCAAATAAAGTGTTCATTGAGTGAAGTGATAAAGCACAAGCATATCAGAGAAAAGCTTGCAGGCTTTCCCTGCAGCACCTGTGAGTGCATTTACACAGATGTGGTGGAGGAAAAGGCATTACCCCTTCTGCTTGGACATGTTTTGCCGCCTGCTGATGTGGGAAGCAGGGTGTGGGATGGCATCCTCGTGCATTGCAGTCTGTCTATCAAGACTCAGAGCCTTTCCCACCCAGACAGAAGCTGCGGGTTCAGTTCAGAATTTGCCAGGCCTGGTCATTCCCAAGCTTTTTGAAGCTGTGGGCTGCTGGCACACATGAGAATTTGGGGGACTTTTTAGCTCCCTTCCAACCACATCCACCTTTTAGATGTTACAGAGAAGTTGGGGGCATCATACCCTGACCTTGCAGAGTGTGGTTTGGGCAGTGCTGGTCGAGATGATCCTGATCATCCATTCCTGCCCTTAACAGTCAGTGATGCCCTGAGCACATGAGAGCTTTATGGTGTGGAGGGAAAGGGAAGTGGCTTCCCTGAGCTCAGGGGATGGCAGGAAGGAGAGGTGGTGGCTGGAGGGATGGCACCTTCCACCCGGGGCGGGGAGCTCGGCCACCAGCCCCGGTGTGGGTGGAAGGCTGGGCCGGGGGTGGCTTCGCTGCTCTGTTCTCAGCCTGCCTCTTCTCCACCCCTGCCAGAATGAGTGTGCTGCTGTTGGTGTGCCTCTTCCAGGCCTCGGTGATGTGGCGCTTCATCCACTTCCAGCTGCGACGCTGGAGGGAGTACTGGAAGGAGCAGAGCAGCCGGAAGCGAGCCGCTGCCACCGCCGCCACCAGGCAGCAAACCAAGCCACTCAAGAGGGACTCTGGTGAGTTCTGGGATGGATGGCACCATGGGAGGCATCGGTTCTGTGGGTCAGTGCCCCCTCAGGGGGTCCCCAGTGGGGTCCTGATGTAGTGGGGGCTTTCCCCATGTCTGTGGGCCAGCCCTGAGAGGGTTAAGGGTTTGGCCTGAGCAAGGGATAAAGTTTTCTCTCTCCGTAGAATTGCAGAATCCATTAGGTTGGAAGACACCTCTGAGATCAAGTCCAACCTCCAGGATCATGATCACCACTATGTGAATTAGACCATGGCACTAAGTGTCATGTCCAGATGTTTCTTGAACATTCCAATGTTTAATCACCTGTTCTGTGAAGAAAGTCCTCCTAATGTCTGACCTGAACCTCCCCTGGCACAGCTTGAGGCTACGTCCTCTTGTCCTGTTGCTTGTTCCCTGAGAGCAGAGCCCGAACTCCACCTGGCTCCCCACTCTTGTCAGGGGGTTATAGAGAGGGATAAGGTCACCCCTGAACCTTCTTTTCTCCAGGTTAAACAACCCTAACTCCCTCAGCCACTCCTCATAGGACTTACCCTCTAGACCTTCACCAGCTTCATTGCCTTTCACTGTCATCCCCAGGTTACCATGAAAACGGGGTGGTGAAAGCAGAGAACGGCACCTCCCCTCGAACCAAGAAGCTGAAGTCACCATAGGAGCCAAGGGTTGTCTCCAGGGGAGGAGGGCGAGATACCAGGACTAAGCAGCCCCTCCTCCTGGTCCTCACGAGTGGCGTCTTGAATGGCTTGGAATCCAGTCATCTTCCCAAGGTGTCTCTCACTCTCCTCCCTTCCTCTCTTGCTCTCTTGAACCATTTGCAATAAAACCAAAAAAGTCCCTTTCCCCTGCCCCTTTCCCCTCATAGGAGCCTTTTCCAACCCTCCTGGTTTTACCTTCCTCTGTTTGGTAAATCAGTGTGCAATTTTTTTTTTTCTTTTCTATTTTAGTGTTTGGTTATTTTGGTTAATGGTTACAAATGTGTTGCAGACGGTTCCAAACAATCCTTTTTTCTCCTACAGCATGTTCCTCCCCTCTCTTCATGGTGCTTCCCTGAGTCCCTGGGACAGGGCCACGACAGCTTGAAGGCACCAAATGTGTGTTATGTGGGAACAGGTTCCTGGGGGATTGTGCTGGGGCTGTGAGATCCTGAGGCCCAGGGGTGCTCTCAGGTGAGATGGGGCACACCTGGCCAGTGCTTGGCAGGATGGTGATGCTGCAAAGAGAGACCAGGGTCTGAGGGAGGAACTTCAGCCGGGTCTTGTCTCATGTTGGACCTCTGATTAAGTGGGGCTTTTCTGTCCCCTGGTTTTGAGCTAATTTTGAAGAGCTGGGCAGCAGAGAGGGGAGAGAGTTTCCCTCTTCATATGGAAGACCCACCTCCCAGCCTCTGCTTGCTCTTCTGGTACAGCTGGGTCTCTCTTGGCTGCCCCATGGTTTCTCTGGACCTCCCAACCCCCAAGAGCCGAGCACCTCTGCAGCTCTCACTGTCTTGTCGTGAGACAGCAGCATCCTCAGGTCCAGGTGAAACCCCACTCTGAGCGTTGGCTTGGCCCCTCTCAGCCCACGTCCTTTGCCAGCTTGTCCGTGCCTCATGGACCTGGTGTTCTTGTGGCTGATGACCACGTCCACATGACAAACTGGCTGCTGCAAAGGGTTTTTGCATTAATGGGACTGTGCCCGTCATGATGTCACCTCAGCCTTCCTCATCCCTCCCGTACCAGTCCAGCCGTGCCATCGGTAGCCACCAGCTTCACTCTTTGTTTCCAAAGGATACAGTGCTTGTATCCACCCAAGGTGCTATCAAATCCAGGGTTTCTTCCAAAAAACCTAGGCCCTTCATCCCTTTCTGAGCTGTGAACGAGATGACAGGGAAGGAAGGGGAAAGAAGTCAGAGCTGCGAGGAGCAGCTTGTGTTTTAGGAAAAGCCTGACTTGCGACATGTAGCTGTTGGCAGATGGAGTTGTCTCAAATCTACCTCAGAGGCCATCTGTTGCTGCAGACCACTTTCCCCTCTTGCTCCTGCCCACTGCCACCTCCACATTCTGGCAGGAGATTTTGTGCAAAGCCAGATCCCACCGGCTTGATCCCTTGCTGCTGAGGACCAGCATCTCCTTGGGGTTTCGTGGGTCAGTGCCATCTCACTGAGCTGCTTCTGGGGTGTCGCACGCCACGCTGGGTTTGGCAGGTGAGCAGTAGTGGCACTTCTCACCCCAGACTCTCCTCCGGGGCGGTTCCTGAGCTGAGCTTTGCTGTTGGTGCCTCTTGTGCAGCGAAGTCGGCCGTAGCTTTAGTTCTGCTTCAACGCAGCAGGAACAGGCGACTCGTGTGTTCCCTTGGCTGGGCGAGGAGAGTGGGCACAGAGCTGGGGGGAGCTGGGGTGCTCTTCCATAGGCAGTCCAGGATTGATCCTTGGCATGCCCCTTGCTCAGCCCTTGGGGCAGCTGAACTCCGGCTCTCTCCCAGTGCGATTCCAGTGTGAGGCTGGCACAGTTGTTCATCACATCAGTCGTGTTTTGAGGAACGGGTGACAGTCCATTTTCTGCCCCTCTTCAAGTTGAGTTGGGGTTTTTTTCCTGTTTCTGTGGATGTCTTTTGTCCCTTCCTCTCCCTCTCCTTGTTGAGGATGCACCGGCGGGAGAAAATGTTCAGGGGCATGAGGACAGTTAGTCAAATTCCCCTTGATCCTCCATCCCTATGACCTCTGAGTGACAAAGGAGAGATACTGGCAGGAGAGGGCTTCCCTCTTTTTCAGTGGAACTGGAGAAGGAGGCTGGAGCAGAGCCCCCGGAGGTATCTCATAGCCCATGCTGGGTCAGTAGCACACCTTGGCTCAGAGGCAGCAGCAGTACCCACGGTGCAGTGAGACCAGAGGGGGAAAAGAGCTTTATATTTAGGGAGGATGTGGAAGAGGTCTGTTGTGAGAGGTTTTTTTCCCTTCTCTTCCTCTTCCCCTCCCCAGCCATGCACTGCCACGTGCCCTCCAGGAGCGACTGCTGGCCGGCCTCTCTCCGGAGCCTCGGCCGGTCCTTCCGGTGCCTCGCAGTAGCTGAGCTGCTGACTCTGTTAACAGGTGACACACATACAGGCCCCCAAAAAACTGGCTGCTGAACGATTCCTCCTCCTGCCTGCTTCGCTTCAGGCAGCTTTTCCACTTGCACAATGCTGTCTCTTCGTGCAGGAGCTGATGATGCTTTGTATCCCAAGTGCCTTATGTTGTAGCCTCTCTGTACCATAGCAGTAGCTGAACACCCTCCCTCTTTACTATGTATGTACAACATATGCTACATTTATGGGTTTTATTTTGTTTTCTTTTTGATAGAGCTACCAGGAAAAGGGACAGTTTGTTTTGGAAGAATTTCCACGTGTTCTTTCTAGTACTTGTTTTTTTAAACCTATAGATGATGGGGCTTTTTTTGCCCTCCCCTGTATTTAGTCCTCAGAAATCCCCATCCTTCTGTTAGACCCAAACCTGGCAGGTTGTTTTGTTTTTGTTTTTTGAGCTGAGCCTTTGTTGTGAGGCAATATCCACTGTCATCCTGGAGGTTTGCAATCCCCTCCATCAGAGGGGCTGCTCTGTTTCTGTGTTCTAGTCCAAGCATAATCCCTCAGCTGCAAGCCCACAGTAACTGCTTCTGTGTCCGTGTCATTTCTCAGCAGATCGAGCCTTCTCTTCAGCCCAAAGAGCTTTTTCTTTCCCAAATGGAGTATTTTCCTTAGAAGGCCTTATTGGTCAGTCTGTCCTTGACTGCTCTGTGTATAAAATGCCACGAGCTCACTTCCCTTGAGTGGACGCTCTTCTCATGCCCCATCTTGTCAAGCCCCGTGTCATCTGCAGAAAACACCATAGAATCCTTGGGTGAGGTTGGAAAACACCTCCAAGGTCTTCAAAATCCAACCTTGAATCCAACCCCAAGATCCAACCCCAGCTAGGAGCTCTTGTCCACCACAGTGCAGAAGGTGGTGGAGACTATCCAAAACTGCAGGTCTTTACTACCAGTGTGACACTATTGCTTGCACCCTTCCCATGGGCTTGAGGCTGCTTTTGTAGTCCATGTCCATTTTCCAACATAAGGAGATTGGGAATGGAGTAGCCTGTGATTTTTGGGGTGAAACATAGCGTTCTCCTGTCCTAGCCTAGAAGAGCTGTGAAATATCAGCAGTAGTTCTCTTTTTCTGTCTTAGATAGTCAGAGAATGGGCTTGGGAAGAGAAAGCAGCAGAGGAAGAACAGATGTAGCATTTCACATACAATATTTGAGTGACTCTTACATTATGGGGCATTACAGTTGCATTTTGTCTTGTTGTTGTTGTTGTTTAGGATTCTTTCTTCTTACTCATCATCTTTGGGTTAGTAGTAGACAAAGTCCAGTTCCCCTGTAGGTCCCCTTACCCTCAACTCACCATTTTAAAATGCATTTTTGGTTGGCTTCCTGGTTGGAGGGAAGAGTGACTACTCTAGGGTGTCTCTTCCTCGCCTCCAAGTGACTCTGGAACCTTGGAGCTACCCTGCCTTTGCTGCAGTGCCTGGGGGTTCACAGCAGCCTGAGGCTCTTGCCTTTGGTAGATGGACCCCAAATTGTGTCAACAGTATGTGGAGATGATGGGTTTTGATTTACAGCCTTCCAGGAAACTTCTTGTGGAATAAAAGGTTGGTTTAGTAGTTTTTATATCCAACAGTGAAATATGTTCCTTTGGCTCGGGGCTGTGTGTGGAGTTTTGCTGGGAAGAATGGCTGTTGGAAAAGCCAGGCAGAGGCATGTAGTTTTTCCTTGAAAATGTTGAACTTGATGGATCAATTCAGCAAAAGGACTCGAGGAAAATTTCTGTTCTTCCGTATTTCCTGATTTTGGAGGGGGGTAGGGGGAATTAACAGTCTCTGGTATTTTATCCTGTTTGTTTCATTCTTCCTGTCACTTCAGTTATTGTACGGATTTTGTTTGTTGTTGTTCGTTGTTAAATGACTCTTGTGATAAACTCAGCAAAAGTATTTTTCTGAAATAAATGAATAAAAGGCATAGATTCTTCCACTGCTGCTGTCCACTGATGCTTTGTCATTCCCGAGCTGTTCATGTGGCAAAGCAGCTGCCACACCAGGCTAATCTGTTCCTTTTGCAGCATCGTGTGTCCTTGTATTCATGGAATCATGGGGTGCTTTGGATTGTAAGGAACCTTAAAGATCATCTGCCATGGGCAGAGACCTTCCACTATCCCAAGTTGCTCCAAGCCCTGTCCAACCTGGCTTTGGACACTTCCAGGGATCCAGGGGCAGCCACAGCTCCTCTGGGCAACCTGTGCCAGCCCCTCCCCACCCTCACAGGGAGGAATTTCTTCCTAATATCTAATCTAAATCTCATCTTAAAGCCATTCCCCCTTGTCCTGTTGCTCCATGCCCTTTGCAGCTGGGCTTTATCTTCCCACATTTCCCATGTCCACAGCAGAGGCAGCTGCTCTGGAGGTCGTTACTCATGGTTGCCTTCATCCCAGGGAGTGGAGGAGCAGGTGATGATTTATCTGATGTGGTTTAGGCACTTATTTTTTGGTGAGTTAAACTGTATACTTTGTGCAGCTGGCCCAGGGGTACAGCATGACTTGGCTGAGGATTAGGTTACAGTTTCATAGCATGTACAGAAAATAGTTTCAGACTTTCTTTTCTACAGCTCCAGTAATTTCATCTGTCAGTTCTGGGTCTCTTGAAAAGTGAGGTGGACCAGAGAGACCTGGAGTGATCCTCGGTCTGAGTGAGCAGCAGCACAAAAGGGAAGAGCAGTGACCTTCCTGAACAAGGGGAGAGCAGGAGGGAGCTGTCATGTGGAGACTCTCAGCTGTCTGAGGGGAAGTGGGAATCCACAGCACAAAAGCTGATTTAAAGAAACATTTTGTTCCAAAGAGCTTTGTTCTCCTCTGTGTGCATGACAGCTGCCCTTTTTTTTTCATTTGTGCTCCATGGCAATACCTGGCAGGTGACATTTGGGGGGAGAACATCCCTTCCACATTTACCTTTGTGGAGAGATGAGTAATGTGACTCTTAAGTGGAGCACAAGTGTCATTATTGCTATGCCAACTGCCTGTATTCCCTTTTCCTTGGAGCCCTGTCTGGTGAGATGACAGGCTGCATAAGATGGGTTTAGATGGTATCTCAGTCCTAAAACCATCCTCCCAACCTTTGATTAAAGAAGTGCAGAGCTGCTGTGAGCAGATTTTTGTCCAAACCCCTGCTATCTCCAGATAGCCAAACTCACCCCCCACCATTTTGAGTAAACCCAAAATCCTACCTTGTGGGGGTTTCCCCTCCCTTATTTGAACCCTTAACTATTCCACTCATTGGGATACTCCTATTTAAAACAGATTTACTAAGACTTTTACAGTAACTCCATTTTTATTGCAATCTTAAAACAATTTAAACTGGCATTCCTCACTACTTGAAGGTGAAAGGCCTTTTTGACTCTGAGAGAAACCTAGAGTGGGTTTCACTCCAGGCTTCAGAAAGCTTTAGCTTTTATCAACAGAAGAACCTGACTTTGGTTCTCAGAAATGTTATTCTCCTGTGAGTTTCATTTCAACATCCAGCGGTTGTGAGGTTGAGTTTGGTAACTGCTAAAAAGGCAGGGAGAGGTTATGAAAGAAAAAAGTTAACAACGGCGCAATTCGCTGATTCTGTGGAAGGGGGGGAGTGGGTAAAGCAAAGGTAAAGAATTTTTGAAGTGTAGTGTCTTCAAGCCAGCTGAGTATTTAACTGCTCATCTTGTGCTTCAGCTTCTGGGAAAAGATCACTAGGGAAGGCTCGAAGGAAGTCACGGTAGTTTATCTTATCCTCTCCCCAGGAACAGTAGTCAATGAGCTGTGGGGACAAAAAACACAACAGACACCATAAAAAGTTGAAAGAAGCTGCAAAATCAGGGTGTTTGTTTTTTTTTAGAGGAAAGTGCCCAGAGATACTGCTTGTGTGACAGAGCAGATCTTCTTCCCTGTTGGAAGTCCTGAATCATAGGTCAACCTAGAATCATAGGATCACTGATGTTGGAAAAGACATGCAATATCAAGTCCAACCTTGAATGCCTATAGATGACACTAATCTATGCAAGAAGAAGAGTTAAAGTGTTTGAGTCTAATCTTGATTTCCTTCTGGGTATCACCACAGTGGCAGCAGATCCACAGAAATACAAAGCATGGCCACAGGCTGACACAGGCCACAGGAAATCTTCCAGAAATTCCTGCCAAAAGAGATGGGGGCAGCGTATCTGAACGGTCCCTGTTCCCTGGTGTCACTTTGGTGTGTGCACATGGCATAAAGGGGAGACACAGATAATTGAGCTCGGAGACAGCCCGACTAATGAGCCAGTTCTGGTGTCCGTGCCTGACCCTGCATTGTGTTACAGAGCTATAGCCTTTGAGTGCTTAAGGGGAAGAAAGAGGGCTTTTGTTTCTTTAATTGCGTAACTAATCTCCTTCTGACACCCAGGGAGATGGAAAAGGTCTAATATCACAGTTCCTTGAAAGGATTCTTCTTCCCCTTGTCGCCTGGAGACGGATTCACCGGGGTTTGCTCTTGTGTGACTGACAGCTGTGCTCCTCTCCAACCCAGGCAGCAGTTCACTCCCTGCCATATGGTTAATTTATAGCCCTGCCACGCTCCCGAGGGCTCTGGGAACAGCGCTGTTAAGATTTCAAGAGAGAAGACGGATGTTTTTAGTGCATAGGCCCTAGATCGGGGTTCAAACACGGGGGCTTAGCCTCAATTGTCACAGGTTCTTCAATTAGTTTTAGCCGTGTCACTTCCCCTCCTATTCTCAGAGTGGAGCAAGAAGGACCCACCACACTGAATTCCTCGGGGTGCAGTGAGCTCTGATGAACTCTAGGACAGCAAGGTGCTGGTCAGGGCATTTATTCATCCCATATTCAGAGACACAAATCCCCTGCCCGTGCACCTTTCTAACCATGCCTGTGATGATCACAGTTGGCTGGTTTAGAAAAGGTGTTATTTTAACAAGGGTTTCTAGATTTCTCTAAACTCTGAGTCTGCCTTTACTGGCCACTCATCTACTGCCTATCACATGATGCTAAGGAAGCATCCTTGCCAGTCATATTCCTGAAAGGATACTCCATCCTTGCTGCATGAATTTTTCTCTCAGTTTCCCTCACATTTTCTGCTGTGCAGACTGTGATCTCCATGTCCTGTTGCTCACAGTGCCCAGCAAGTGGTAACCAATTTCTTTTTTTTTAAAATGATTATTATTTTAATTTTTGGGATGATACTTAGTTCTTAAACCTTCAATTCAGTTGCTGTAAAATCTAGGATGCCTCTAAGCTTTCCTAAGGCTGACATTCCCTGAGCACCTCAGTGTCATCTCTACTCAACCCCAACTGTGCTGGACAGACATTCCATAGCTCTGCAGTAGCCTATCCCTGATTTTTATTATGATATAAAACCTCTTCTGCTCATCCAGCACCTGAGCCAGCAGGTATTTTCAGGCTTCACAAGAGAGTGCAGCCAAACATGGGGCAACCTGGGTAACATTTCCTCCTTTTCCTCAGAGGACAGCAATAATTATCTCCTCTAAGAGAGGAGACAGGCTCAGTCCAATAGCTCAAAGGCCTTTCTAAACTTTCTAAACTTCTAAACTGGGACTCTCTTGCCCTTTTCTTGAAGCTGTTCCCCTTTGTAGGGGGAGGGTTGGTTAGGGTTGGTTTTGAGACAAGATCTTCTGAAAGAACTATAGGAGAGGAGTTACATATGCACAGCACTGCTTCCTTCTGACCTTTTTAAGAAGAAGTGTGCTGGTTGGCACTTCCAGTCTTTCACAGAGGTCCAGGAATTTTGTTTTGTCCACAATTCCACAGCCATCATTGTCAATGTCATGAAATGCCTCATGAAACTTTCTGGTGTTCAAGTAGTTATGATGGAGCTTCAGCTCTTTCTGAACCTCCTCAATTAAGTCATCCAGGTCCTGTTTGGGGATGTCACTGCAGAAGAAAGGAAAAACAGGATTTCAAGTAAAAGCTAATTCTGGCAGCCTTACTGTGACACTTGTGTGAAAAAGGAGCATTTCCCTGTGTGCTCCACAGTCCCAGGACCTGTGGGTAACTCGAGTTTCAGCCAGAGCCCCTGAACTATCATAATACATGAGCCTACCAAGCCATGTTCTGAGGTAACGTGGTTGTTACTGGATCACACAAACTCGATCAAGACATCTAAAAAAGAGGTTGTGGTCCAGGTTCTGATGGGCTTATAAGCAAAGAAGGAACAAGTGCCAAAAAAAAAGACTCCACCAACTGCCTGCTGAGCCTGCAATGATCGAGTAGCTTAAACTGGCAGCATTTGTTACAGTGAACTGATGCTGTGTGGGAAAAGATGTGTTCCCCATCCCTGGAAGTGTTCAAAATCAGGCTGTATGGAGCTCTGAGCAACCTCCTCTAGTGAGAGGTGTCCCTGTCCATGGCAGGTGGGTTGGAACTAGATGAGCTTTAAGGTCCCCTCTAACCCAAACCATTCTGTGACTCTGTGGTTTGGCTGACAGTGTCTCTGCTGGTGAAGCAGAGCTGTCCCACAAAGTTTTTGGGTCAGCAACAGTGACAATATTTTATTGTACACACTTCATCCCCTCTGGTCCAAACACAGACCCTTGGAGCTGAATAACTGGCAGAGCAGCCACCTGCAGCCCATGGAGGCTGCTGAAAATGTCCTTAGATATCAACACTGAATCTTATTTAGCCCCACAATGCCACCCTTTGTAGCCTACTTGTTCACAGTCTCCTTGACTGCCTTCCGTGGGTGAAAATGATCCCTCAGGGACTGCAGTGTTGTTGCAGAGAAACTCTTGGCGTCCCTTTCCATATAATTAAGCACATATTCATCAGCATCGGTGATAACAAACCTGTGGCCAAACACTAGGGAAGAGGCATTAAAGAAAGAAGTGTTACTTGTGTTTCAGCATGGCTAAGTCCTTTCTTCATCTAGGAGGAAGCATAATTCCTCTCCTGTGGCTGGGCTCAGGTTTGAGCCAGCTCTGTTATTTGTTTCACTTCTTGAAGTAAGAATAGTTTTTACTGGTTCAGACACTGATAGTAACAGAGTTATATCAATGTTATATCAAAAGTATAATCAAATATGCCTGCTGCTGATCTGGAAACTCAAATGTGGTGAGACCCAGAAGCAACAGATTCTTCAAGTGAAAGAAAGGATATGCACTGTCCGTGCAATAAATGGCAGAGCAGAGTGTTGTCAATCCAGGCTGGATTTTACCTTCAATTGTAGAACCAATGGCGAAGTCAGAGGGCTCATAGTATGCAGGATTCTCTGGAGTAGACCCTGGCTTGGCAACTCTGGTCCTTTTCAAGTATTTGCCTCCAACGATGCCAGAGTTGGGGACTGGGGGTTCATAGACGCTGATTGTGTCATCAGAGAGGAAATAAGAGAGGATGAAATGGCGATTTCTGTCTGCACGGACTGGTGATTCCTAAAGGAACAGTAGTGGGTTTGGAAAAGAACATTTCAACCAGGTCTTCCTTTCCTGTGGTGCTCAGGAGTACCTACTAACCCACTCATAAGCACCCAGGGCTCATAGGTTGTTTTTTCTTTAATTGCTGACTAAACAAAGCACTTGGTGTGCTGACATAGTGTAACAAAGCCCTAGACAGCATTTCAAGGGTTACTTGCTCTACTCAGGGTAACAGAAGCAGAATCTGGGCTGCAGTGACCAAGTATATTCAGTGTTTCCACAGACTGAATAATCCAAAAAAAAGGAATATCCTATATGAAGTGATTCATCCCAGAGAGGCTGTAAAATTCAATATTAAAGTTACATTTTTCATTCTACTGAGTGCCTGAGAGAGACTGGTGCTGTTTCAGCTCTTAGTCACAGGAAGTCACTCCCCTGACACACCAGTGGATTTACTTGCCTCCTTTAAAATTAAGTGGATCTGAACTTGCCAGCTGTGACCTTTAGGGAACTCCTGCACAATAGGGAAAAGAAACTGAGCCCTTACTCACCCGGAGTGTTTGGAGAGCACCAGGCAGCACAGGAAATGCCATAGCTGTTGCTGGAGTGCCAGAGGCTCCTTGCATAAACCAACTGGAAAGCTGACACAAAGGCCAGGGCCCAGATGCTCTTGGAAAATGCAGGACTCTCCAGCTTCTATGCTGGCATTTGGCTGCTCTGCTAGGACAGCTCCTTGCTGGCTGCTGCACCCAGGACTAGCCTGGAGAAGGGCAGGTGCTGGAGCCAGCAGCAGAGACACCAAGCTCTGGCTGATGGCAGCAGTTTCAGGCAGGCAGGGGCACAGTGCCCAGTGCAAGGCTGTTCCAGTCAGGGCCATCTGTCACGTGCTGCTGGCAGTGGGAGTTTTTCCATAAATGGCTGTGGGTTTGTAGCATGTCTGTTTTGTACTTTTCTGGCCTTGGTTTTTTTCCTACCTTTCCATGCTGCTCATTGTCACAGCGAGCACACAACAGCCCCATGCCGTCTCTCGAGGGGCACTCAGGTGGGCTTGGGGAACTCTCTTTTCCCACTGGCACAGAGGAGAATTTGCCAACAGCCTTGTCTGAGCAGGCTGCTCCTCTCATCCTCCTGACTACCACACAAGCTGGCACTATTCCACCCAGGAAAGCACTTACCAGGGCCACCCCGTACCGCAGGACCTTGAGGTTATTCTCCACCATCTTAATTACATCTTTCCGTGGAGGCTTTGGAATCAGACTAAGGCAGTTCTGGAGAGAGTCTTCAGGGATGCCAAAACCATTATAGGGAGGAATTACCTGCATCCAGAGGAGATATCAACCACAAAAAACTGAAAGTGAGAACAAGACGAAGTTTGCAAGACAACTTATTAAAGCCCATAATGATTTGGAAGGAAATCTTCTGTCACCAGGTAGGAGGAGCTGTGACAATCTGCCCAGTAGAGATGCTGCTAGCCTGGCCATGTGTTGGACTTAATGAAAGTAGAAGAGGATTAAGAAAATCTGAAACTCAGAAAGCCAGGTAATTTCTCTGAATAAGACTATGGCTATGTTATAGAATCATAGAATGACAGAATGGTTTGGGTTGGAATGGATCTTAAAACCATCTAGTTCCAACTAAACTTTTCCATACACAGGAACTCAACCATCTATATGGTTACCCTGGTAACCTAATCCCCATCCTGACCAACTGACATTCCAACCATTTCTAGGGTCAGTTTGGGAGGTAACAAGGGTTGTGATCATCCCCAGTAGGCAGTTTGGACTTGGCAAAACTGTTTTGGAGAGTGAGGAGAGTTTCATAGTAGGAGTACAGTCAGACTTTCATTTTTGTATCAATTATGACCATTCTTGCCTTGCCTTTTTCAAATTACTTGCTATTTAGCTTAAGATGAACTTGTTTTCTATAGGTTCTCACTAAGATGAACCTCTACTTTACTCTTAAGATCTTACACCCATTGCTTTCCTCAGTTCCTTCTAGAAATTGATTGCAGTACCTGTGGAACTCTTTCAAGTTGTTTCTTACTTATTTCCAATGGCTGGAAGTCTGTGATGCCAAATTTTTCCCGATAGAAGTTTTGTGTGAACTTGTCACAATCATAGATTAAGAAGGAGCGTCCAAGGAGGGTGAGAGTTTTGCCAATAGCAAAATCTTGGGGTGAGTACCACTCGAGTACTTCCTCATTAGAGATCTCCAGCACACAGCTTGGGAAGCTCACTAAGGACAAGGGAGCAAAAGAGAAAATAAATTAATCAGGCAGATGTTAACATTTCCTACTGAAAAGGGATATAAAAGCAAGTTGCATAAATAGCTCCAGGGAGTTGTTGGCACTGCTGTCCTGCCACTGTTTCCTAAAAGATAAAGAATTCAGTGATTACTTAAAGAACTTTTCTTTGACCAATGACACTTGGAGTGTTCTCAGCCAAGTTTCTCCAGACTCAGTGTATCTCTGGCACAGCCACCATGGATATGTCCACCCACCAAGGCACTTTAGCCCAGACAGATGTGCCAATCTAAACTTACTCTTCTTGTCTGCTAAGGTTTTGGGCAAGCGCTGGCGCTTCATCAGTACTGGGAATGGGTCTCTCCCATCGTTTTTCCTGTAGACTTCCCGAACCTCCACTGTGCCATCTGCCAAGAAGTAATGGATGATGCAGTGATGCTGGTCACCAAAGGGGTGGCTAGTGTCATCCCATATGGCATAGAAGCGAAGGACCTGAGGTGGAGAAAAAGGGAGAAGAAGAACGTGGGTGTGAATCATCTGCTGCAGAAGTCAAACTGCTCACACTGAGATGCTCAAGAGTTTCCCAAGGTTCAGCTTCCAAACAGGCAGCTCAATAGTCACTAAGGCTAAACGGGCAGTAAACTGGCAATTATGGCCCAGCTTGCATTCACACAACAGAACTGTCTGCTCCCCTCAAAATAGGGTGAACATATCCAAAATGGCATTTGGCTATGATCCTGGCCTGTGCAAACCCCTAGCTGATGGCCAGGAGATGTTTAGTTGATAGCTGGCCAGACACAATATGCAGAACTCGGGTTGTGCCCTGACCCTGGTTTATTTTCTAGTATGGGTGTAGTCCACGGGGTTCCCCACATTGTTGCTACACAAAAAGAAGATCAAGAGGAGCAGGGAGGAGAGTGTTAATCAATTGTGTGCACAGGGACAATCAGCCAGAGCAAGTGGCATTTTTGTTTGTCTGAAATTGTCTCCTCTGGCAGTTGGCATTAATGTTTTTGGGGAAAAGAGGAATGGATTCAGCACACCCATTTGTAATAGAACTGCATCTGGCTGCTAAATTCCAGAGGCAGGTGGCTTATCTCATCCCAACAGAAAGCAAGAGAGTAATGGATGATCTAAAGCACAGGCTCTGCCATCCAAAGAGGAGCTGTTTACAAGTCACAAAGCTCAGAAAAAACATAAAAGGTTTTGTTTCTCACTACAGCCAAGAAAGGAGCAAATCTGGAGTCTCTTCAGCAGACTGAGATGTTTTAGAATGAGGGAGGTTGCAGACTCACAAGACTTGAGTTTCAATGGCACATATAGTCTGTAATCACAGAGTCATCTAGGTTGGAAAAAACCTTTGAGGTCATTGAATCCAACCTCTGACCAACCTCCACTTTGTCAACTAGACCATGGCATCAAGTGCCACATCCAATTGTTTCTTGAACACCTCCAGGGATGGGGACTACACCACCTCCCTAAGCACTGCCTTCTAATGTTTAACAACCCTTTCAGTGAAGAAATTCTTCCAACCTGAACCTCCCCTGGCACAGCTTAAGGCCATTTCCTCTTACCCTCTCCCTTGTTCCCTGGGAGCAGAGCCTGACCCACCACCCCTGGCTCTCCCCTCATGTCAGGGAGTTGCAGAGAGCAAGAAGGTCCCCACTGAGCCTCCTTTAGTCCAGGCTGAGGTCCCCCTGACTGCCTTAGCTTCTCCTGCTGCTCCAGCCCCTTCCCCAGCTCCATTCCCTTCCCTGGACACGCTCCAGCACCTCAATGTGTTTCCTGAAGTAAGGGGCCCAGAAGTGGACAAGGGACTGGAGGTGCCTCACCAATGCTCTGTGGGTAATCCCACAGTATGTGGGTAATCCCCAGCTCTCTCACCTTTGTGTCATAGGCCAGGAACTGCCAGAGGGGGTCAGGACCTGCTGGCACGACGGGCTTTTGCACAGGCGTCCGACGTGGTTTTGTGTAAGGACCCGAAACCATTTCCTCTGGGGGATTCAGTACAATTCCCTGTCTCTCCATGAACACCTAGGAAGGTCATCTGAAGTGTTAATGCTGTCATGAGTTCTGAAGGTAAGAGGTGACTACAGATTACAGGTGGGCTGAGATGAGGGAGGTCAGAATACTGCAAGTTCACTCCTCACAGAGAACTCTACTGCAATAGCAAATATTTGTTTAAGCTACTTCTTAAGCTTTGCTTACCCTTTAATTAATCAGAGCAGTCCTGTCTTCAACATACTAACTCAGATTTTACTTGAGCACAGTTTTCCTTGGCCTTAGGGCTTTAAATGGAGGATAACTGTCAGCTGGTCTCTTTTATGTAAATTAAAAAGGTTAAATGGGTGTTTAATGACAGGTGTAGTCAGTCTGAACTTGCAAGAGACTTAGGGCTGTGTCAGACAGTGGAAGTGTGTGTTACTCACATTAGGCCCACAAAGACCTTTCAGGCATGAGGATATGTGTCAGTGGCAGCTTCATTCCATCTTTCAGGAGTACTTTTCCCACAGAAAGAGTACAATCTGCTTGTTTATAAAGGGAGTTTTTATACAGGGACGTAAGATCCCCCTGAAGACTCACAAGGCATGTTCACACTTTCGGACTCACTGTTTTCTGGTCTGGAGGATGTCAGTAAGTCATAAATAGACCAGTGGCCTGGAGATGTGGACCCACTTATGCTCATTCCATGTTTTCCATCCATATTAACATGAGGACCAGCTCTTCATTTTATGTGAATTGACTTTAACAGTGCTCCAGTTCCAGCACAGCTGGCCCCACAGCCACATATACACCAATATATTATATATGCTTGGGAACATTCCTGGGCACTGAGCCCAGTTGGCAAGGAAAAACCTGGACCTAATTTCTCACAACCTCCAAGACAGGTTGACTGCGTGTAACTCATCGATTGGGAATGGTCCCTGGAGTGTTCTAACCCTTGGCCTGGAAGAATAGTAGCTTAGCAGGGTTGAGATTATACTGGGGACCATCTAACAGGATACCAGTGTACTGGTAATTGTTCAGACTTGGGTTTGGATCATTATTATGTCATTTACTGGCACAGAAATAGCCAGAAAAAGAAAAGCAGGCAGTGAGTAAGCTCTCTTAGAAAGGTCAGTTCATACCAGATTCTCAACCCACAGATCCTGGCTTGGCTGTGGATGGGTGCACATACTGATTTTATTCCCTTCCCCTGTCATTAACAGAGGAGTATTAAATCAGAAGAGAGTTTGGACCAGTAATTTCCCTCTCAAGTATGCACAAGGTTTCTGCACCCAGAGGTGAACTTGGAATTTGTACTGCAAGGAGAAGTCCTGATGACAAAGGATGGACTCACAGCAGTCCTGGGCCAAAAATACCAAGCAGTTACCATGCCCTCAGCAAACATCATACCTTGAACTCTCCATTGGCCTGAAGAAAGGAATCTACACAAGAAGCAAAATGACAGATTGTGAGCAACCACATTATGAAAGCTACAGATGCAAACTGCAGGAGTCTCACAGGTTTGTCCATCTGTAACTCCCAGGTTTCCTTCTGTCAGTGTTTTCTGTACAAGCAACACACCTTTGTGAAGGAGTCGCAGTTGACCAAGCGGTACGTCCTGCCATACATGGTGATGTTTGTGGCCAGATTCAGATCCTTCCAGTGGTAATAATCCCCCTGGTCATTCTTGGGCACCCTGTGGCGTTTCAGAAGTTTGCCTTGAATGAGCCCCGAGTTCTTCACAACAGGCTCTATGACGCACATGCTGTCATCTTCCAAGTAGTAGTAGATGCCCACTTGGCGGATCCGGTAATGCTCATCTGCAGAGACAGGAACGTCTTCCTGGAAATAGGCATCGAACTTTAAAACCTGCCCAAGGGACAACATAACAAAGGGAGACAGAAAGAAATAATTTAAACACCATGATTAGTCTATTAAGACCAATAGTTTATTTGTAATTTGCTTTGGCGGTGTAAAGTTACTGGATTGGATTCTACAAAAATATCAAAGACAGTTGTGGCCTCATGTGTGTGTGATGGCAGAGGCATCATAAGGGCTTTTATCAGGACCCGTCTGTTACAAATTTGACACGCATGGGACAGGTGTAAAAAAACAACCTTTTCCCTACTCCTCCTTGATCAACTGCTAATTCATCTCCTGCCATGTGCTTGGCTGTTGACAGTAATATAGATTACTGTTCTACGTGACTCTTTATTTGTCAGCTTTATAGCCCCTGATTTAGGGAAGTTGTTAACAGATTTTAGTAAAAAGTTCAGCGACATCTGAGGATTTCAGAATCTTCATGGGTCATCATTTCAAGGCCAGGTTGGATGGGGCATGAAGCAACCTGGTCTAGTGGAAGGTGTCCCTGCACATGGCAGGGAGGTAGGAACAAGAGGACCTTTAAGTCCCTTCCAACCCTAAACATTCTATGATTGTATGATCTGAAGTCACATCTATTCAGCACTGATAGAAAAACCTGATCTGTGCTGGTGAAGCAAGAAAACTAACCAGCCAGTTCCTGTGCTTGGCAGAAGTAGGAGGAATATTCTCTCCAAGATCATTCAATGTCCCTAAGAGGATGTAGGTGGCCAATCAGGCCTTGCATACCCAGCCTACATCAGCCCAGAGGCCTTGACAATTAAGGGATGATAAAGCCAGCAAGTTCCTACCAGTCAGCAAAGTGCCTCACAAGGGACCCTGACGTCCCCAGCAGCACTGGGGCCCCTGCTGCTCCTCTGGCTCGAACGAAGGGGCAGAGAAGGATCCAACAGATGAAACAGCAACATTTACATCACTCTGAAGGAATAGCCTCAGTAATTATCACGGCCCATCTGTTCCCCAGACTGTCTCACAGACGGGCTGAGGGTTGGCTGGCTCCAGACTGCTCTCCCAGTCCTGGCAGTGTGCACAGCCCTGCACGTGCCGAGCTCTGGGAGCCTTGCACGTTCGCTCTGCAGCCGCTGCTCTATCCGCAGCTGCAATTGCAGATTTAAAATCAAGGGTCAGCTCAGGACTGCCCCAAGCAAACACAGAGCCACCTCCTAGTCCAATATGATCATTGAGATGTAACTTAGGAAGTACTAATGGAGCAGCACGGGCTGAGACACACTGCGGTGGCCAACACAAGCATAAATAGATAGACCACAATCAAACAGACTATCAAGGTCCCTGTGGCAGACTGAGTCAGTTACAATCTCAAAAGAGTTTTGGAAACACAAAAAGCCAAGGCTGTGTCTTACAGAGCAACGGTTATAAACTGGAGCTTTTGAGAGTTAATCAAATCTCTTTTCCAACCCTGCTGGAAATGCTCGGGTGTAAATTGCGGGGAATGTCTTACATCGTGTACGTATTATAATCCTCCTCCCGAGCAAAGAAAGCCTCTTTCAGTCTGGGGTTCAGCTGTCTCTGACTAAGGGCTGTGGCATCTGAAAACTGCTGCACGCAGTCCCATGAACCCTGGAGCTGAGTGTTTGTGTCTCTGAATTTGGCCAGCGATATTCCTGGAATAAGCTTTTTATACCTGTTTGTCAAAAGCCACGTATGATGGCATGAAGGGTGGAGGTGCAGACTTCCTGGCTGGCCCATAGGTCAGTGTGGGTCCCTGGGTGCATAAATCATCCAATTGAGCTTGAGAGAGCTGATTTGGGTAGAGTGTCTCCCCGCCAATCCCCTCTCTTGGCAGCTTGGTAAAGGCATATCCATTTCTGAAGCCCAGTGTGTGGGACCGATGAAAAGATGTTTTCTGTGGGAGAAAATCCAGCTGTCAAAATACTGCAAGAACTTGGTAGATACAGCTACTGAAAGCACAGAAAACCAGGAAGAGAGTGCAATATCCAGAATGCCCCAAATGCCCAATCCCCAGCATTTTCTTATAAACTATTGCAGCAGTTATTTAAAATCAAATTTTACACTTAGATCAAGGAGACTGAAAAAACAGTAAGTGGTTGGATGTACAAAGCATGAGAGTGAACTCTAATCCTAGCACTATCACAGCCTCCCCAAAACCTTCAATCACTGAATTTCCCTATTGCCACCATACTCCGTGCCTAGAATGGGGTGTCAGCACTTTATCTGGTACTGATCTCAAAAACTTTTTGTTCTCTACCCTGTTTTTCAGCAGTACAGAGCACCATGGGACCTCAGTTACTGCCTTATGATGCTCCCTTGATTGTTGTAGTCTGTTGTGTGTTCTGTTGTTATTTATTTTGTTAACTCTCTCCTGGGTATGATACAGGATTTTCTTCGCTGGGCTAAATCAAGGTGTTTCATGCTCACAGAACGGCAATTATGAAATGTATTAAAGCACATTATTTGTTTTATCACCTCTCTCCACAGTCACAGAATCACAGAACAACTTGGGTTGGAAGAGAGTTTTAAAGCTTGTCTAGTACAATCCCCTGCCATTGACAAGAACACCTTCCACTAGACCAGGTTGCTCAGAATCCCATCCAACCTGGCTTTGAACACTTCCAGGGATGGGGCAGCCACAGCTTCTCTGGGCAACCTGTGCCAGTGCTTTATCACCTTCATTGCAAAAAACTTCTTCCTTATACCTAAACTGACACTCTTTTAGTTTAAAACTGTCATCCCTTCTGCTAAAAAGTTTGTCCTCATCTTTCTTGGATCCCTTTTAGGCTCTGGAAGGGGCTCTCAGGTCTCCCTGGATCCTTCCCCTCTCCAGGTGAACCCCCCCAGCTCTCCCAGCCTGGCTCCAGAGCAGAGGGGCTCCAGCCCTGGGAGCATCTCCGGGGCCTCCTCTGGACTNTCACCTTCATTGCAAAAAACTTCTTCCTTATACCTAAACTGACACTCTTTTAGTTTAAAACTGTCATCCCTTCTGCTAAAAAGTTTGTCCTCATCTTTCTTGGATCCCTTTTAGGCTCTGGAAGGGGCTCTCAGGTCTCCCTGGATCCTTCCCCTCTCCAGGTGAACCCCCCCAGCTCTCCCAGCCTGGCTCCAGAGCAGAGGGGCTCCAGCCCTGGGAGCATCTCCGGGGCCTCCTCTGGACTCTCTGCAGCAGCTCCACGTCCTTGTGCTGTTGTTGCCCAGGGCTGGAGGCAGCTCTGCAGGTGGGGTCTCACCTGAGGGGGCAGAGGGGCAGAATCCCCCCCTGTGCTGCTGCCCACGCTGTGGGACCAGCCCAGGGCACACGGGGGGTTTCTGGGCTGGGAGTGCCCATGGGGGGCATGTCCAGCCTCTCCCCCACCAGCACCCAAAGTCCTTCTCCTCAGGGCTGCCCTCGATCAGAGCTGTGAGCAGGACCTGATCTCTGTCAGCCAATCCATCCTTTCACTGCTGAAGAGTAGGGTCAGACCTGGGTGACATCAAGACACTCCACTTGCTGTACAGTTCACCTGGCACGACACCTGCATTTCTGAAAGCCTGGCCGGTCCCACTGGGCTTTCAACACTTAATGCTCCAGAGAAAGCAGGAGAAATTATGAAAATAAAACTCCTTGACTGTTGCCAATAAAACAGAGTTGTACACATATCTAGTGCTGAGAGAACAAGTTTTCCAGTTCCAGACTTGCAGTCAGTCCAACCTCGGGCATGTGAAATGCTTCTTCTCCACCCCCTACCTCACCCATCTTGGTTAAGCCTCTAATCTTATTTATACCTTCAAGGCCCCACTTGAATTTCACATAATTCCCTGTTTTCTCTTCAAACTGCTACTACAAGTCTTGTAATGGAGAGAGCAGCGAGGAAAACAGGTTCAGGTGAAAAACAAGAGTTGACTGAAGACACATTAGCACAACATCTTATAAACTGCCACAGAATTGCCATTTCTTTCTGTTAAATACATCCCAAGGGAAAGCTGTGGGGAAAATACTCATGGAAAACCAGGAAGTTTGACCTTAATTTGAAAAATATCAGTGTTTGTCAAAAGTGCACAGGCTTTTAAGGGCCCACAGTTGCCTAAAGAAAACACCTCACAGATTCATAAGGCTCCCCGAGTGGATAAGCAGTCCCAAGTGAGCCTTGGATGCCAGACAGCATCTCACTGGATCAGGTGACTAATGCAAATTTAAAAGGGAAAACCCAGAATGTAAACTCCTAAATCTCAGTTGCTGCCAGTCCCTATCTGAAGAAATTCCACTGAATTAAGTCCTTATTTTGCCAAGTCTGTATCACTTCACACAAACACCATTCCCTCCCCCAGTGTCAGTGTTTCCCTGTCTCATGAGCACTAAGCAATAACAACACTATTTATTTGAACACAGAGGTTTCCTTCAGCACATTTCAGCATTCACTTGGAAAACAAGGGTTTTGATGCCCATTTTATAGACTGGAAAATTGCAGATTTCCAAGACATTATAAATGACCTCAAGGAAAGAATATTATTATCTGATAATAATTCTGAGATGACATTTATTCTTCATGGTTATTTGCTATGAGTAAAGGACTCCACTAATTGCTGGAGAAATCAGTTATCACTGGTTGAGGTCAGGCTGGATGGGCTGGGAGCAACCTGGTCTATGGAAAATATCCCTGCCCACGGCAGAGGGTTGGAACAAGATGATCTTTAAGGTCCCTTCCAACCCAAACCATTCCATAATTCTATAGAAAGTAATTTTTATATATGAAGCTGAATGCAGCCAGGAATATTTCACTATTAGAGATGCTTTTCCACCTGTCTGTAAATCCCCAGTGTGCCTAAACCCCCCTCCCCTTTTTGGCTTTTTTGTGGGATTTTTTAGTGTATCTGAGAAATAAATGGGAGTATCAGTTCTCTGTGGTCCTGCTTCCTCAAGAGGATGTTGGGAGGATTCGGGGTTATCAGGTCTTTAGTTTGTAGGTCACTGGGAATGGGGAAAAGGAGAGGTTGCTTCCTCATCTAGGTATCAAGGGCAGAGGGTGAGGATGAGACTGCTTCTTCCAGGGAATCTGGGAGCAGCTGAGAGTTTGGCACCTCCTCGAGATGATCCTGGAGGCTGTGATGGTATCAGTTCTGTGATGGTTCTCTCATAAGGTTATCAGGTTCCAGACCTGGACTATCAAGGATTCGGTTCCCCAGGCAATACCAGGAGAGCATTTCTGGAAGTGGGAGAGGTTTGGAGGAGGAGGTTTCAGGAGGGTGTTCATAGCCCAGGAGACTGATGCCTTCAGGGTGTATCTGCCCCTCTAGGGGGTGGGTGGGTCCAGGACATAATCATGTGGAGATGATTTGGAGGATTAATTCCTAGTGGAGGATTGCTTGAGGTTTGGACACTGTTGGTTCTCCTGGATATATCCAGCTGAGGGGATATCAGGTGAGTTTAAGGGTCCTGGTTCAGGGCAGTATCACAACGAGTTGAAGGTTCAAAAACGTTCATTTGGGAAAACTGAGAATTAGGTCTGGGAATCAGGTTTCCAGATTGTAAAGTGAGTTTGGGGATTTCCCTTGGGGTATCACATGAACTGGTGAGGGAATTACTGGATGGATTCAGGAGGACTGGATCTCCATGGGGTGACTTTGCAGACAGCAGTCCTGCAGTTATGGAAAAAGCTTTAGGAATCTCAAATTAGGCTCATGTGTGTGTATGTGTCCCTCTCCAAAGCTGCCAGGACAAACTCAGGGTTGTAACATGGGTAAATGATGCAATAGATTTCTTGGGGACAAGATTAAAAGCACCAAGTCCCCTGGAAGATGGGGTTCAGGAATACCTGGTCCCCTGGGAACACGTTTTCAATTACACCGGGAGAACTTAGGGAGCACCAGAACTCCTGTAGAAGGGGTCAAGGGACACCAAGTGGGTTCAGAGCACTCTGGTCCCCCAAAAATGAGTTCAGCAGGGATGTGTGGGCTTTAGGAAACACCAAGTTCCTCGGGGAGAATGCAGTAGATATTAGGTCTGCTGGGGAGTATCGAATAAGGCTACAGGGCACCAGATTCCTTGAGGGTCATGTCAGAGGGTACCAGGGTCTGGTCAGTTTGAGGGGTACCAGATTCCCAGAACATGGGTTCGCACAACACCAAGTTACCTCAGAGATATTTGGTGAATTCAGGAAGTACCTGCTCTCTCCAGGGAATTACATGCTGGTCCAAAGAACAGGACATTCCCTTGGGGTGGTTCCCGGGGTAACATGTCTCTTTTACTCTGCTCTTGTGAGACCCCACCTGCAGTGCTGCCTCCAGCCCTGGGGCCCCCAGCACAGGGAGGATGTGGAGCTGCAGGAACAAGTCCAGAGGAGGCCACGGAGACACCCTGAGGGCCGGAGCCCCTCTGCTCTGGAGCCAGGCTGGGAGAGCTGGGGGAAGCTCTGGAGAAGAGAAGGCTCCAGGGAGACCTTCCAGAGCCTAAAGGGGCTCTAGGAGAGCTGGAGAGGGACTGGGGACAAGGGCCTGGAAAGACAGGACAATAGGGAATGGCTTCCCACTGCCAGAGGGCAGGGATGGATGGGATATTGGGAAGGTGAGGGCACAGGTTGCCCAGAGAAGCTGAGGCTTCCTCTGGATCTCTGGAAGTGTCCAAGGCCAGGTTGGATGGGGCTTGGAGCAACCTGGGCCAGTGGAAGGTGTCGCTGCCCATGGCAGGGGGTTGGGACAAGGCGATCTTTAAGATCCCTTCGAAACCAAACCATTCCATGACTCCACGAATATTAGCTGGGTTTAGGGGCACCAGGTCTCCGGGGGAGTCAGAGCAGGGTCTGAGGCCGTACCACAGTCCCAGGGGATGTCTTCAGGGGGCACCAGGTCTCCCGACAAGTCCCCGGCGCGGGTGCAGAGGGCGGTTTTAAGGGCGGCTCTCAGCGGGGCACCCGCCAGCCCGGCCCGCCCTGATGCGGAGGGAGTCCCTGGGACAGGGGAGTGGCGGAGGGGACAGCGGCCGGGCGCGCTCACCGTGGGGTCCCTGACGGCACAGCCGGGGAGGAAGGGCAGCCCCGGCCCCGGTCCCGGTCCCGGTCCCAGGCTCGGTTCCGGCCGAGATCCCGATGGCGGTCCCGGTCCCGGTCCCGCGCTCATGGCGGCGCTCCCGGCGCGGCCCCACTGACGCGTCTCCACGGCAACCGCCGCGGCGTTCACTGCGCAGGCGCGGGCCCCTCCGCGCTCCCCCGCCCCGCGCCTGCGCAGTGAGCGA
>VWZG01011596.1:79556-106741 GCA_013396735.1 Grallaria varia
TGGCAAGCTCTGCTGCCAGCTCCCTCATCACCCTAGGATGGATCCCGTCTGGTCCCATAGACTTGTGAGGATCCAGATGACTCAGTAGGTCACTAACTATTTCCTCCTGGAATACAGGATAGAAGACTTTGAGGTGATCATATTGTGGCCTTCCATTGCCTGAAAGGAGCCTACAAGACAGAGAGAAACTTTTTACAAGGGCCTGGAGTGACAGGACAAGGGGGAATGGATTCAAACTGACAGAGGGCAGGGTTAGATGGGATATCGGGAAGAAATTCTTCCCTGTAAAGGTGGTGAGGTACTGGCACAGGTTGTCCAAAGCAGTTATGGATGTCCCATTCCTGGAAACAGTCAAGGTCAGGTTGGATGGAGCCCTGAGCAACCTGGGATAGTGGAAGGTGTCTTTCCCCATGGCAGAGGGTTGGAAAGAGATGGTCTTTAAGGTCCCTTCCAACCTGAACTATTCTATGATTCTATGGTAAGCCATCCAGAAGGTTCCTGGAATGCAGTGCTGGTAATTCCCTCATCCCAGTGATTGCGGAGCCATCGAGGAGAGTTGCTTTGCTGGACATCATACTCACCCACTAGGGTTTGTTTGGGATGAGTCAAAGACAGCCTTGGCTGCAGTGGCCATGAGATGGCAGAGTTCAGAATCCTGAGGGGAGGGATGAGGGTAAAAAGGAAATTCATAGCTCTGGACTTCCAGGAGAACAATCTGACCCTGCTTGGTAGAGTCTATGGGATAAGACCTGTGGAGGAGTCATCTCCAAGCTCAGAAGCAGTCCATTCCAATGAGGAGGAAGTTGGGCAAAAACACCATCAGGCCTGCATGAATAAACATGGAAAACTTAAACACAGAAGCTGCTTAGAGGAGATGAAAGCAAGGACATGGATAGAAAGGAATACAGATATTATGCAAGAGTGCAGGGATGAGGAAAGGCAAAAGTCAATTGGAATCTGTTCAGGGATGTCAAAGACAACCAGAAAAGTTTCTATAGGTACATTTATGAAAAAAGGGGAGACTAGGGAAAATGTGGGCCCATTGCTCAGCAAGATATGGGAGCTGGTTACACAGAACATGGAAAAGCCTTCTTCACCTCAGTCCTTACTAGCAAGACCAGCCCTCAAGAATCCCAGGAGCCTGAGACCAGTGGAAAAGGCTGGAGCAAGGAATATGTACCTTGGTGGAAGACCGTCAGGTCAGGGAATATTTAAAGGATCTTATCAATGTATATAATCCCCGAAGAGAGGGTGCAAAGAAGATGGAGCCAAGCTGTGTGTCAGGTCCCAATGCCAGGACCAGAGTCCATGGGCACACAGGGGAACACAAGAGGTTCCTCTGAACATCAGGAAACACTTTTTACTCTGACAGTGGCTGAGCACTGGCACAGGTTGCCCAGAGAGGCAATGGAGTCTCCATCCTTGGAGATCTTCAAATCCATCTGGACAGGGACTGGGGCAGCCAGCTGTGGTCTCCCAGAGGTCTCTTCCAAACTCACCATTCCGTGATTGTGGACGACGAACTTAAATCCCTTCAATCAGTGTCAGGGCCATTCTGCGCTTCCCCTGTGGGAAGGGAATGAAATCCAATAGCAATCATGAAACCTGGAAAGTGCTTTGTGATGCACAGATGAAACCCCACCCTGTTGTTCATTATTATAATTATTATCCACTCTAATATATCCTCTATATAATTATTATCCTCTTTCCTCCGTAATGACTCATAACCTTCTATAGTTGTGCATTTGGGAATTTCACACCACACAAATTGTTTTGCTTTCACAGATTTTTTTTTTTAACTAAGGTTTTTAAATAAAGATCAGTACAGTACAAAGCTTAAAATATTGTCAATTTTTTTCAACAATACAAAGTCAGCAGGTGGGAGTTGGGAAGGGGATGGTTAAAATGGAACATTCATACCCTTCCCTGTTTCCCAGAGGAAAAAAAATACAAACTCTTTTACTTCTGTTTAGTAACAAACAGTGCTTAAAAATAATCTTGTCAGTAAAATATGTAAATTGCAAGGCATACTAGGAACCCATCCTTGCCTTGTTACACAAATCATTAGGCATAAATACAAATTTAAGGCACCTGTCTCCATCCTCTCCTCCTGCTCCATACAGTGAGCAAATCCTATCAGTGGGAATTGGCTGTTAAGAGCAACCACAAATGAACAGACAGCAAAGAGGCTGTCCCTGATCCTCAGGTTCCTTCAGGATGAATCCTGAAAAAGAACAGTGTAAGGCACATTGGGATGAATTCTCAGGAGTTGTCCTGGTTGCAAGATCTGCAAGAATACTGTCTCAGGACAAGGGATTCCTGGGGGAGAGGATTAGGACCTCGGTCCCTTCGGGATCTCAGGTGTGCTCAACCTTTGGTGGTCACCTCGTCACCAGACCTGGCCATTGGTACCTCCTTAGCAACACCAGGATGGAAGGAGACATGCTCCAAGCAGCGAGCCCGCGGAGAAGGCCCTGAGCAGCTCCCAGGCAACTGAGTATTTATCACAGTGGCACTTTTGCTCCCTCCAGATCCAGCCCTGGTCTCCTCTGGATCAAAAGCAAGGCTTCCGGAGGCCATCTACAGCCACTGCCCAACTGAGGCCCAGCAGACTGCACAGCATGTGGAGTCTGCCCAGGCAGGCAGCCAGGTGCATAAGGCACGAGGATGAAGGAAAGAAATAAGCTGGTTGGAGAGGGAGGAGGAGGACGGAGACAGGGATGAAGGAAGCTCAAGTGTTGGTGAGCCCCTTGCGACACAAGGGCGCATCCTCACAGCAGCACAGATCTGTATTGTAGGTCCCTGCTCCAATCCACCCATCATAGTACCCAGGAGGTCAGCTCCAGGTGGGAGTGCAGGGCCCTGTGAGGACAGGAGCGGCTTCACCTGAGGGGAAACAGGAGAGTGTGCCAAGAACACCTCCATTGTCACACAACTGCTCCAGAAGAGAAGTGTCACTTCTGCTCGACCAGGGAGAACATAGATGACCAAAAATACCTCGGAAGAGCCAAGTGGGCTCCTCTTCCTGTCCCTGAACTACACAGCATAACCGTACTCAGCCTGCTTTGACACAGGCAGGACATGTTATTTTAAACCCTATACAAGGAGACACCTGGGTGATCCCTTCCTTTGGTACCAGTATGACTCCAGGAAGCAGCAGAGCAGGTTCATTATTAGCAGCCATGCCCAATCCCTCTCCGTTCTATCCCAGAAATGAGCTCTGGACCAGACTGACTTACACCTCTTCCTGCACAGAGCCCACTGACACCATCCAGCCAGCTCCACACTCAGTGCCTTTTTCTGCCTTACCTACCCCAAAATCAAGGCAAATTAGGCCACGAGAAAAACCTCTGCTGCCACTGGAAGTCCTTCCCCAAACTGGGAGGAGATCCACAGGCAAAGCCAGAGAGAGGCCATGGAGGGAACAGTCCTTCAGTGCAGCTGAGCTAGTTGAGCAGCCAGCTGCCATGCAAGGAGGAACTGCTGCTGGCCTCCACTGCAGCCCTTCCCTGCAGGCAGCAGCGTTGTCCAAGTGAGCTGGCTCAAAGTTAAAACCAGCTGAAAATTACTGACATTTTTTCAGTAGGATTGGTTTCCTGACACTCCATGTCCCGGCACCAGCTGCCTCCGTGGTGAGATGGGCTTCGGTGCATGGGAAGGGGTACAATGAGGGGCAAGTAGGACCACCTGATACAGGTTTACTGTTAGCTCAGCATGCCTGTGCCATCAAAAACACCAAAGAAATGAAGTAATTAATTTCTAAGCTGGACTGGACTAAGCCCAGACTGATGAGAAACCCTGGACTAGATGACCTCCTGAAGGCTTTCCTATGATTTCTTCTCCTATACTCCAAAATTACTTCCCTCCCACTTTGTATTTAATTTCTCTTTAGGGCCATGAGCTCCAAATTTATCCACAAAACACAGGACCAGCAAAGCACCTATTAATAGATCTGCTGTCTGGCCCACCTTGCTCCTCCAGCAGCACAGCACTGTTTCCTTCAGGCTAATCTGAACCCAACTAGGAGGCTCTGCCGATAGAAAACCCAAAAGCAAAACCTTTCTGGATAACTGATCATGTGCACAGGCACGTACACAAACACAGACATGTCTCAAGTGCTAAAAGACAGATCTAGTGCAGAAATCAGTGCTTGTCCTCACAAACCATATCCCCAACCCTACACTCTGCCTGCTCAGAACCAGCAATCACAATTCATTTCCCTGCCCTTGGGTTCACTGAGACAAATCCATGGCTGGAATAGATCCCATGGATTTATACCTCCTTGGTGGCTCCGTATCTGATATTCCCCCCTAAGCAAGCACAGAAGAGACTCATCTAGTGAGGGACACAGTAACCCAACATTTGCTACACCTCAGACAGGAGTAATCCATGGACTCTAAGTGTCCCTGACCACTATTTCTGCTACTCCACACAGGAATCACCAAGTCCCAAGGACAAACCTATCCCAAGGTTGCACAGGACCCTAATTCTGTCACCCTGCTCCTGCCTTTTGCTGTTCTACCTTCATCTAGTGCTGATAAAAACATGCCAGAGTCACAATCCAATCGGTCAGAGAAAAGCAACCCTGGTTTTTCAAGGTCAGCTTTCCCGCTAGGCTCAACAAGGATTGTTTGGTATCCCAAAAAGCACCATTAAGAGGGGAATAAAGACCTTCATAACTTCTTGGCCATGACCCCAGTTGGAGGATCAGAGCCTTTCCTGCATCATACACACCACATGCAAGTTACTCTGGACTTTGTTACAGCATGGGTATTGCTGGAGGTCAGTCAAGACAGATGATACAGACCTAGTTTGTCCCAGAGGCCCCCAGGTCAGGCCTAAGTCTCCAAAGACGTTTTGCCAAAGCCACCTCAGCAACCTGGCATTGACATACTTGGCAAGGGGACCATAGAGAATATGTGGCTGGAACAGTAAAAGGACTATGCCAGCCACTGTACTACACATGTCCTCACAACTGAACCCTGGGAATGTAAACTCCCCCTGAAACCTTCCTACTGTCTTTGAAAGGAACAGTTCTCCCACAGATATGCCAAAACACAGAGAGGTCATCACATCCAGCTGTGTTCCTCATGGAGCTGTGAGCCACGGCAAACCCCTCTACAGTCTCACAGCCTTTGGGCTGCCCTCCCTGACATTCAGCAAGGTATCACCCACCACTTCAACAGAATGAACAAGGAACCTCTGCCTATTTCAGCATCCTTGGTTCAAGTGACTTGTTCTGTCTTAGAACGCATTATGTGCCTACTCCCCAGATGGCAAAAGGCAATCCCTGCTGTGAAAATGCAGCCAGCATGAAGTCTCCAGCCCTCCACCCGAGTCCAGGGTCCTGGTTAGTCACAGCGTGTTAGGCAAGTAAGACGGTTGTGTCTCTAATATGTTATGCCCCTTTTTCTTGATTTTCTCTGGTGACGTCATGCCCATCACATCCGTGACTCTCAGGAGTCCTTTTTAGCCAGGCTGGCCTTGATCCTGCATCGCAGGACGTAAGCTGTGACAGCACTACAAGCCACCAAGCCAAAAAAAGAGATGCAGGAGAGATAAACAGTGAAAGGCCCATGTCTCTTGAGGAAAATCTCCTGCCTGTTCTTGTAATCCAAAAGAATGGCCTCCAGCTGCGATAGGGTGCAGATGGCCAGAAAGGTGTGGAAGATCTGGTGGGCATGGCCAACGATATCGCAGGAGCCAGGGAAGTACTTCTCAGGGACAGGGCAGGAGAAGAAATAAGCGCTGATAAGGAAAAACAGTATCTGGTACGTGTGGTACCAGGCAGCATCTTCCTCACAGCCCCCCAGGTGACACACAACCACCCGGTGGGCGACGGGACTGATATCCAGGATGAAGGCCAGCCCGGCTGGGATCACCTGGCACATCTTCCTCATGATGGGGTAAGGCCGTCGGTACCTGTACTTGGCGTAGCAGCAGCCGGCACATGACAACCAGCCACAGAAAGCGGCCGCCGGCAGGAAGAAAAGCCAGAACTTGTCGTACCAGGCTTGGTCGGAGCTGTAGTAGAAATGAGCCAGGGCACTGCCATACTGGTAGATGCTGACTCCAACATAGTCCACAAAGTAGAAGGTGTAGTGGTACAGCTCCGATTTGGACTGCAGCAGGTGGGCCAGGAGACTGCAGGTCAGGTAGGTGACAGAGGAGAGGACAAAGATGAGCAGAGGCAAGGACCACGCATCCACGGGCAACTGCTCAGCCTCCACAAACGTCTTGAACCTCAGCAGCACGGCCAGCGCTGCCAGGAGGTGAGTCCATACGTTGACCACCTCATTGTGCTTCTGGAAGAGGCTGAGGAAGTAGTAGCGCCAGTCCTGGCCGGTGGGGCGGTACCCGGTGTGGATGTAGGGCTCACGGAAGAGCTGCGGCACCTCGCACTCCTTTACCGTGCACGGCATCTTGGGGAAGCCATCCTCCAGCAGCCGGGGGAGGCGGCTGAGGTGCTGCCCGCTGAGGGACAGTGTGCTGATCCGCTCCAGGATGGCTGTCATCCTGACGGCCAGCACTGGGGAATGTCCTCTTCGTGCCCTGAGGGGAGAGGAGAAAGATGAAACGTTAAGGGTCATGCCTCAGGGAGAAGACCATGCTGACATTCCTCATGGGATTAACCATGGCACCATCAAGAGGCTGGCCCTTAAAGCCCCTTGCAGTCCCTAAAGCGGCTCCAAGAGAGCTGCAGAGGGACTTTGGAAAAGTGCCTGGAGGGGGAGGACAAGGTAGAATGGCCTTAAGCTGAAGGAGCAAAGGTTTAGATTAGATATTATGAAGAAATTCTTCCCTGTGAGACCCTGGCACAGGCTGCCCAGAGAAGCTGTGGATGCCCCATTCCTGGAAGTGTCCAAGGTCAGGCTAGACTGGGCATGAAGCAACCTGGTCCAGTGGAAGGTGTCCCTGCCCATGGCAGGGCGTTGGAACGAGACGGTCTTAAAGGTCCCTTCCAACCCAAACCATTCCATGATTCTATGAATATAAGGTGAGTTCAGAGATACCAGGTCTCCTGGGGAGTTAGAGCAAGGTCTGAGGGAGTACCAGATTCCCAGGGGGTATCTGTTCCTTGGCCAGTAGTCCTAAAATCGTCATGAAGAAGGATGGCACAGCCCTGTCCCTGCAGTTCAGCCTATGTCAGACGGGCACAGCAATGTCACAAGCCTGCCCTTCCTCCTCACTTCCTCAGGCTTGCAGCATGTTCAGGAGTAGCCAGGAGCTGCCAACAAGGGGGTGCAGGAGGCAGTTAGATGGCAAGAAAGCACCTGATGATTTATGAAGGGGATTTTTCACCTCCTTCCCCAGAACAAAATGCTCAGGGACAAAACTGGGATGTAATTAAGCATCTGATGGATAACCTCCCCGTCTGCATGTGAATGAAGAGGTCCCAATCGAATTATGGCAGTTCAGCTTCCCCAACACACAACCTGAAAATGGGTTACACACCTGGGGTTGCTGGCAGAGAAAAGTGGAGAAATGCACAGTCCCAAACCTGCAGCCCTCATCCCTTCCCATGTAAGAAGCATCAGGACTGAGAGGGGATGGAGAAATGACAGACTATGCCTCTGAGCTGGCTGCAGTTTGGGTGCAGCACTGGAGCCTTGGGAGCATCCACAGAGCCATGGTGAGGGATTGCCAGAGATGTGTCTGGATGCTGAGAGCAGCCAAACCTAGTGCTGGACACTTCTCTGCTTGCTCTGCTCCTTGGCAGCTTCCATAGTTCCTAAGCTCTGTCTGAAAGATTCAGATCCAGGGCACAGCAAGATCATAATGTCTGGAGAACACCTTCCAGCCCTCTGTTTCCCAATAACCTGGATATTTCTCTTCCCTTCTGGTCTTTATGCCACACAAAACTGAGGAGAACTCATCACAGTTGCCCATGCTTGAACCAAAATTCATGCTGGTGCAGCCCTACCAGACCTGTCGGACCGTAGTCACCCACCCCCGTGCAGCCAACACACAGGTTTGCAGGAGTGGGATCTGACTTCTAATCTTGTATGTACCCAACTGGAGCTGCAGTGGATGGAGACAGACAAAAAATAAATGCATGCAAATAACATTTTGCCTGAGTGTCGGAATCTGTGTCTTTTTCTCTTGGTTGCATCAGATACCAGCTGTGGTCAGAGGTTTTTGCGTGGGCACCTCGTGTAGTGAAAGGTGTCCCTGCCCATGCCAAGGGGGCTGGAACTAGACGAGCTTCAAGGTCCCTTCCAACCCTAAACCATTCTGTGATTCCATGATGGGAGACCCATGCCAGGATGGTGATACAGAGGGCAGGACAGTGTTAAACACTGTGAGAGAGTTTCTGAAAGCAAGGAGGTGGGACCTGGCAGTCCCAGGGTGAGACAGTACAAAGAGCCAAGTTAGAGTAGACTCTGAACCAGGTGGCAAGTCCCACTTCCTCTCTCAACACAAAACCTCTGATAAGAGACAAAATATTTTCATGTTGCTTCCTTATTCTAGCAGACGGTAGCTGTCATAATTCGGTCTCATTTTCCAGCACATTCTTTCTGCCCAGCACTTTCTAGACTTTCTCTCTTAACACCTCTCAAGGCTGGGGTTTTTATCCCTGTTTGCCACAGGGGAATTTGTCTGCTGAGTTTGATGGAGCTGCCTTAGCCACAACAAGGCAAAATGGTCCCTGAAAAATGCTGTTTTAGTTCAGAGGTGTGTAAGACTGAAAAGAGCACCCTTGCTGGGGCGTTGATGTTGTGCACAACTCGCAAAGATTTTGCATCTCTCCTAAGGGTGTGCAGGTCTGATCTATGCCAGGACATGCAGTTCATTCAGCAGCTTGTGTTTTCCCATGGAGCTGCGTGCCAAAATTTAGGCAAATTTTGACTTTGTGGCACCCCTGTGAGAAAAAGAGGTGTGAAAGAGGAGCATCACTCCCTCTCCTCAGTCCTAATATACAGCCAGTCTATTCTGGCCCCTTGTAGACAATAGAGAAAGAAAGGCTCATTCATAAATCATAGAATTGTGCAATGGTTTGGGTTGGAAGGGACCTTAAAGCTCATCTAGTTCCAACTCCCTGCCATGGACAAGGAGACCAGGTGATTCCAAGCCCGATCCAACCTGATCTTGAACACTGCCAGGGATGTGGGGCATCCACAGCTTCTCTGGGCAACCTGTGCCAGGGTCTCACCACCCGACTTTCATCCAGATTTATACTTCAGCTTCAGAATGAGGCAAAGCCCAACCAAGGAGAACATCCTTGGCTGTGCAGTACTGTAGTACTCACTCACCCTCTATCCTGTATCTCCTCTGGATGGCCTGCCAGAGATAGGCTGGAGGCTGAGCATGGTAGAGTGGGAAGGACAGGGAGATTTTATGGATGTGTCTGTCTAAGACAGTGTTTGATTTCCTGGTCTGGATGCACAGACAAGAGCTCCCTTCCCACACCAACTGCATCTCGTCACTGCAGCACCGAGACACCTGCTCTCTCCAGAGGATGTTCTCCAGGACTCATGCTCAGGTTTTGCCCTGTGCAGAGGTGACAGTACAGACCTTGAAGTGCTTTGTGTGTCCTAAGCTCCTCTGCCCTGTCAATTAACCTGTCATTATGTGTTTACCCCACTCCCAGCATTTGCTCTGATATAACCTAAGGAAGAGGGCTTGGATCTCCCCTCAACATCTCCCAGCTTCCCTTTAATAAGCACAGTTCAAGGGTTTGGGCCCGCTACAGGGAGCTCAGTACTGACTCCTCATCCCAATTCATCCCACCACAATACTGGAAAGCCCTCCAAGAAAGGTATTAAGCACTGATGGGGATCATCAAATTAAATTACATGTTAGGAATTTAGATAAGTAGATTAGATTGGACATCAAGAGTTTAGATTACTTAGATTAGATATTGGGAAGAAATTCGTTACTATAACGGTGGTGAGGCCCTGGCACAGGTTGCCCAGAGAAACTGTGGCTGCCCTGCCCCTGGAAGTCTCCAAGGCCAGGTTGGATGAGGCTTGGAGCAACCTGGGCTAGTGGAAGGTGTCCCTACCCATGACAGAGGTTGCAACACAATGAGTTTTAAGGTCTCTTTCAAGCCAAATCCTTCTATGATTCTATGATCACGGTGGTGAGGTACAAGGAAAAAGGACATGCTGAAGCTTCTCACCTCTTACAGGACACAGACTAATGCCAGAGTGGACCCCGGGATATCAGGAACCGGAAACCAGCTCCGATGCTGCAGAGACCTGCACAGGAGCAAAGTCAGAGCACTCATCTCCTGAAACCTGCCTGTACAGAGCCAAGGCAACCAGAAGACACACAGGAAGGCGGCAGTCAAGCCTGGGAATATGGATGCATGAGAATGCAAGGGGCACATCATCCCTTCCAGAGTCCACAGCCTGCCTGCTTTGCATGCTGACAAGGGCACCAGGGAGACAGGCAGCGTCTGTCCCAGGCACAGCCTGGCTCCGGCTTGCACCGCGTGTGCTCGCGCCAGGATTTTGCCACGGTCTCTCATCCCCAGAGCTCAGCGCGCACAGCCGGCATCGCCTCTGAGAGGCTACACACGGCGCAGCTCCCTGACAGCAGAGATTATTCCAGGCAGGCTTTCATAGCTGGAAAATGCCCCTTTTTGAAACAGGCTGAGGAGCAGAGATTTTCAAAACAGCAGCCCGAAATCACAAGAAACGCGTCTGATGCACAGCACTAAATCAGGAACCTGGTGGACGGCTCATTTTAAACCTTGTGACATTAACGAGTGAGAACAAGTTGGCAATTTCCAGCGATCATGTGATGGTCAAAGCCACGAGCAATTAACGTTAGAAAAGAGAGAGAAAGGGGGGAAAAAAAAAAACAACAAAAAAACACCAACCCAGAAACCCAAGGTCAGCACTGGCTGTTTCGCTCTCACAGAGCCCCTATTCTTTTCCCTTCACGGGGGCGTAGGAGCAGCTGAAAGCCACATTCATCGTCGGGGTGTCTCGTTGAGATTCTCTCCTCACCCCCCATCTCCGGGGGATTCAGTTATTTTGGCTGCTCCCAATTAACAGCGACCGAGTATCATTTGTTCACGGAGGGAGCTGCAAGGCGAGAAGGGGGGAGTGGATGATGGCCAGGCTGGATCATTACAGCCACAATAAAAAACCCTGGCACAGGAGGAGAACGATCCCCTTCCAATTTTTCTCTCCCTTTTGAAGGGAGTAATTGGAAACCCGAGCTTTTTCCCAGCTCTTTTGCTTTTAGGTCACAGTCTGATGGAAGGGTTTGAATGAGAAAATTTCCTACCGAGTACGGTGGATTTTCCCACCGGTCTGGCCTCAACGTTCACTGTCTGAGACTGAGGCTGTACCAGTGTGATATATTTGTTTGCAGACTAGTATTCAGGCATCGGAGGTTTACACAGGCTTCCAGAAAAAGGCAGTAATTCCTGGTAAACAAAGCAGGGAGGACTGGGGGAACTCAGCTCTGGGGAAGTCTTTAATAAAAGCATTGCATTTAAAATAGGAAAAAAAACACCCAAAAAGAAGTGATTGTGGACTGCATGAAAATAACAGCAGGGATGGTGCAGCAGTGGCCAACAGACTGGTTTGGAGAGCTGCAGGTGATTCATTCCTGAATGCCTCTCTTCTGGCAGTTGAGAAAAAGGCCCTGGAGGGACTCCAGGTCATTTTGAAGCCTGGGGGTTTATTGTGACCCCTTCCTACACAGGGTTAACTTTGGTGTCGCAGCTCCCACAGCAGCAGGATGGCAGAGCTGTACAGCTCTGGGAGGGGCTGCACCAGGGCTGCACCCTGCTCAGATGCAATGGATAAGCTTTATCCCAAATCCTGCTTCCTGCAGGCTGGTTCTCCCTGAGCACAAACATCTCCTAAACTAAACCACTTGAGGAGGGCTCGGGGTACAGTTTGAAAAACTGCCCTGGGAGCACAGTGCCAGCTCCTTCATCCCATTCTGCCTGGTGTTTTGGGAAGGCCCCACCAGAGATCAGAAACTAAGAGAACACGGACCACCTAAAGCAGCAATTCCTGTGTAGTGCGGTGTTATCAGCGTCCTTCTGACACAAGTTTAGGTGCCAACCTTCCTCTGAACTGCAACACACACACTCCTTTCTGCAGGGAGTTCTGGGGTTTACATGGGGCTTAGAACTCCTCCACAGGGATTTACTGGGATCTACTCAGGTGTCACTCAGAAACTGGCACAGGCTGCCCAGAGAATCTGTGGCTGCCCCATCCCTGGAAGTGTTTAAGGCCAGGCTGGACGATGCTTGGAGCAACCTGGTCTAGTGAAGACGTCCCTGCCCACGGCAGGGGTGTGAAATGAGATGAGCTTTAAGGTTCCTGCTAAATCAAACCACTCTACAATTCTATGATTTGCTGGTTTGTGCCAGGGACGAGATCTCCCTGAGCAGGAAGCACGGTATGAAGGACTGATCTACGCTCCAGCATCAAAGAAGTAGAAATCCCCACAACCAGAAAGATGCCAGGTGCTTGTGGCTTCTGTAAACTGGTCTTACACTTCCCCATCTCTGAAATGGGGATCTCAACCTTTGTCTGCTTAATGAAAAGTAGATATAGTGTTCTTAGTGCACCAGGCAGTCCTGAGACTACTTAACAGTGCAATGCACAGGAGATTTTATTTCCCTCAACACATTTGCCTACCCTGTTACATCTGCATCAGCCCTATTGCAATCACTCCTCCACCAGGGACCTGCACAGGTTTGGATGCTCTGGAAGGCAGAAGGTGATGTGATTTACTGAAGAGCGACCCTTAAAATAACATGTTCTGTTGAGAAAAAAGGGTCAAAGCAACCTCGTGGAAAATTTCAAATCAAAGAAAGTGGCTCCGATTCTGCCTTTCTGTACACACATACACATGCACAGCGTGTGGCTGAGGCAGGGTTTGTCCAAGCCTGTATTACTCAGGAAACGAACGTCCCGTGATGCCGGGAGAGGAGCCATCAAAGCCAGCGGGAGGTGGCAGGATCCCCCACGGAAGCCATGGCAGTGTCATCTCCCCTGCAGTTCCTGGCCTGGGAGCAAGCTGGGCCAGCAGCCAGCTCAGCGGTGCTGAGCAGCAAGTGCCTCTTGACATGGGCTCGGCGTTGCCTGAGTTTTGGGATGGGGCCAGAGGGCGAGAGCAGTGGAGCCAGTGCACGGAACGCTGTGCTCGGAGGGGACAGAGCAAAACAAAGCTCCTGGCAAACAGTGTCCCTGCAGCAAAGCCCAGGGGGGCCACAGCATCCCACCAAGGAGGGGGAGTCCTCGAGGTGCTGTGGTGTTTGGGGGAACAGTGCAGGGCAGTGGAGACCCAGAGGTAGGAAAGAGAAGCCGGTGGCTTTACTGTGAGGGTCCAAACCTTGACCCAGACATCAGGTGCAGGGGGCTGATTTTCACAGCACTAAGTCCTCAGCTATGAGATCCACCAGGCTGGCTTGGCTGCTGCATCCCTGAACTGGGTGTCCACACACAAACTGGCTGCCAGGAACAGCTCCTGGACTGTGCTAACTCCCAAACCATGCCAGGGGATGGCACATTTCTCATTTGTTGTGATAACACTGCTGCAGGCTCCTCATGCCTAACCAGGGTTAAAGCTCTGTGATGCTGCTGATAACACAGCCCATACACTCAGTTCCTGAATAAAGAAACCTATCTGCAGCACCAGGCATATGCAAAAATGTTAATATTTACCACTTCTACTTACAGACCCTGGCTGAAAACTACTCCCTCTGGCAAATCTGTCCCTCTGTATCAAAAATTGCTCAAGGTCGAGGTAATATTCCACAGCTTTTCTTCCTGATCTCACTAATCCTTTGCTGTTTGTGCTTTCCTGATCCGCTCAATACTTTCTTTTCCCACACACAGCTAGCACAGTGCCCAGTTCTTTGGGGCTCGATTTCAAGTGGATGTGAAATCCCTGGATGGAGCACCCTTGAGTACACCAGGAATCAAACCAGACCAGGACACAGTCCTAGTCAATGACCATCAGGTGGCTGAAGTGTCAGCACAGTCCTGGGCATGGGTTTCATCCAGCCAGTCCCTGCCTGCTCTATTCAGTCATGCAGGGATCACTGATGGAGTGGGACTGACCTGTTTCCAGAAGCTGGAATTGTGGCAGGGAAGTGCCTGGGTTTTTTTCCCCGTCACTGACTGAAAAAGGAGCCTGGATTTATTGCAGCTGCATCCCACTTTCACATCCTACATTTCTTTCCGCACCAATCTTCCTCAAGCACAGATTTGCTGGAGCTGGAAACTCCTGCTAACACAGGGAGACCTCAACAAGCCAGCAAATCCCTCCCTGCTCAGATCCATCTGCTGATGGGACAACCCTGGAACCATCAGCCTGCAGGCAGAGCAACCAAACCAAACTGGCTGTGTGCTGTTTGGGGGTCGGAATCATCTCCAAAAAAGCCTCCAGGCAGAGGCTGTTCAGCTTTGATGTCATCCACAAAAGCCTCTTCAACAAAAACATTTTTTTTTTAAGGTTGTGGATTTTAGAGCTTGGGTCACTTGAAAAAAATGTCTATAAATCATGCAGAGCACGGCGGCTGCTGCGGGCAGAGAACAGGCTGCCAAGGAGGGACTGCAGCTTTGTGCCAAGCCCCTGGAGCTGCGAGCTCTCCTCTTCCCTGCATTAAAAATCTTTATCCCTATCTGGGACCTCTTTCCATTTAATCCCATGGCCTCTTCCAGCAAGGTTCTAGGTTTGCAGTGACAACAGGGATGCCCTTCCTGCAGGCTTCAAGGCCCCAGGCAAGAGCCAGATGGCAGATTCCTCCCCAAAAAAGGGATGCAGGCTGTGCTTACAACCACATGCTTACAACCCTGCTTAATCCCAAGGATTTGCTGGGAGATGAGGGGGTGGGAAGGAGCTGGGAGTAAGTTTCCCGTTTCTACCCAGAAGTGTCCCAGGCCAGGTTGGATGGGCTTGGAGCAACCTGCGATAGTGGAAGGTGTCCCTGCCCGTGACGGGGTGGAACGAGATGATCTTTAAGGTCCCTTCCAACCCAAATCGTTCCATGATTCCATGAAAGATGGAGGATATCAGGTATGGCCACATCTGTACAGCTGCAGATCAGATGTGCAGCCCCCCAGCAGCCTCCCTTATTAAATTATTTATTTACGCAATTCAAGGGCCACTGGTCTGACCCTCAGGAACAAGAGTTACCAAGTGCACTGGCAGATAAAAATTAAGCTGATGCCTGACTGGAGACGTGCAAGTAGCTGCAAGTGCACACACGTGACCTGATGATGGCACCTCCCTTGTCCTCAGCTTACACTGGCCATCCCTCCCTGCATCCACAGGGAACAACCCTCTGCTCAGCCAGAGGCTCCAGCCACAGCTTCAGCAAAACTAAATAAAAGCAATTAATGTCCAGGAAACAGAAAATCCTGCACTGTGTTAACCCCCACCTTCCCCGGCTGAGCGGCAGGAAATGTGTAACAGTGTGTGGTTTGGCCTGACGAGCCCGTGGGTTTCTAGGAATTGTTTGCTACACATACACCCACACCCCGACACCCCGACACCAAGGCAGGAGTGCTGTGTGCTGGTAGGATTCACAGCTGCCTGTCCCCTCCCTACCCTGGCAGAGGGCAAAACCAGACTTCAGACCCGCCGGATTCATCCTTTTCCGTGACCTCGTCATGACTTTGCTCTTTCTCAAGGGCTGCTGCCAGGGCAGAGTCACACTCATCCTCATCCTAATCCCCTGCTGGCAATCACAGAATCCTAGAGTGGCTTGGCTTGGAAGGGACTTTAGGGATCACCTCATTCCAAACCGCTGCCATGGGCTTCCACTAGATCAGGTTGCTCCAACCTCCATCCAGCCGGTCAGTCCTCCTCGCTAAGGCACCTAAAACATTCTGGGGTGTTTCCCAACTCCGAAGTGATGATCCCAGAGCATCCCACATTAAAGTGCACCTCTCCATCCCAGTAAAAACCTGTGTGCTCCCCGTAAAGTAGCCTGGGGATGAACAACTGGAACTGCACAGTTATTTAATGAGCAGGGACCTGTATACCCAGTACAGAACCTGTGGCACTTCCCACCCTGGCACCGCTACTGGGATGCTCCATACCGAACCCTAAATCATTCCAACCGAACCCTAAATCATTCCAGAGTGGAATCAGTTTGACACTGAGCAAACAACTGTCAAATGTTTCCCCAAACTTACATATCTATATATTTCTGTTGAAGAAAACCAGAACACTTAAGACTGTATTCTTTCCCTCCCCAAAAAAAGTGAGATGCTCGTGGTGTTTTCAGCCAAGAAAAAAAAATCCAGATGAGATCCGAGGAGAACATGCCCCCGAAGTGTCCTGGAGAAGATCAGCAGGGAACAACCCTTCGCTGACCCTTTGGAGACGCGAGCTGGGGCACATCAAGCACAGGGGGCAGGCTGCAGCTCCAAAGCAAACAGCGGGAGCTGGTTCTTCTCCCAGCTCCGCGTCTCCGCAACACCCCGGCGGTCAAAGTCGTTCAAGGAAAATCCACCCACAGCCATTAAAAACAAACACGGCGGAAAGCCACTGCCCACCCCTCTGCCCTTGAGATACCGCTCACGGAGGGTCGGGGACGGGGGTGTATTTAAGGCAAAACCCGTCTCCCTGCGCATTCCTCCCCTCCTGATGTCCATCCCCAGTGCCCACCTGGCCGCCGGACCCACCCCGCCTTCACGGACCGCGGCCGTGCGCGGCGCGGACGGAGAGATCCCGCATCCCCCCGCACCCCGGGGGCCCGGGGAACCCGCCCGGGGCGCGTCTGCAATCCCCGGGCCCCGGCCCCCGGGCAGCGCCCGCATCCCGCAGCCGCCGCGGGGAAGGATGCTCCTGCCGCGCCGGGGATGCGGGGAGCGGCGGCACCCGCCGGAGCTCGCCGGGAACTCACCGGGAGCTCACTGCGGACACACAGGGGCCCCTCGGCGCCGTGTCCCGGGGGGCAGAGGGGGTGTCGGTGGGGACGGGACCGCCCGCACTCACCGATCCCGATCCCGATCCCACCGCCGAGTCCCGCGGCCGCCGCCTCCGGCAGCGCCGCCCCCGCGCATGCGCGGCCCGCCCCGCCCCGGGGTGGCCCTGCGGGCTCTNCTCAGCCCAGCTAAACTCGACTCAGCCAAACTCAGCCCAGCCCAGCTCAGCCCAGCTAAACTCGGCTCAGCCAAACTCAGCCCAGCCAAGCTCAGCCCAGCTAAACTCGACTCAGCCAAACTCAGCCCAGCCCAGCTCAGCCCAGCTAAACTCGGCTCAGCCAAACTCAGCCCAGCCAAGCTCAGCCCAGCTAAACTCGACTCAGCCAAACTCAGCCCAGCCCAGCTCAGCCCAGCTAAACTCGGCTCAGCCAAACTCAGCCCAGCCAAGCTCAGCCCAGCTAAATTTGGTCAGCCAAACTCAGCTCAGCCCAGCTCAGCCCACCTGAGCATATCTCAGCCGAGCTCAGCCCAGCTAAACTCAGCCCAGCTCAGCCCAACTAAACTCGGCCCAGCCGAGCGTATCTCAGCCCAGCTCAGCCCAGCTAAACTCAGCCCAGCTGAGGTCAGCCCAGCCGAGCTCAGCCCAGCTGGAGACAGCGAGGCTTTCACCCGCATCCCCGTCACCCCCGGCGGTGGCTGCTCAAGGACACTAAAGGGGAGACATCAGGATGTAAAGTCAGAGGATTATGGAATCACTGAGGTTGGGAAAGTCCTCTGAGATCGTCGAGTACAGCCTGTGACCCATCCCCACCTTGTCACCCAGCCCAGAGCACTGAGTACCACGTCCAGTTGTCCCTTGGACACCTCCAGGGATGGGGACTCCACCACCTCCCTGGGCAGCCTGTTCCAATGCTTGGCAATCCTTTCCATGAAGAAATTCTTCTTGATGTCCAACGTGAACCTCCCGTAGTGCAGCTTGGGGCCATTTCTCCTTATCCTATCACTAGTTGCCTGGGTGAAGAGATCAACCCCCCATATGGCTACAAACCTTGTTTCAGGTAGTTATGGAGAGTGAGAAGGTCCCCCCTGAACCTCCTTTTCTCCAGGCTGAGCTCAGCTGCTCCTCATAGGACTCACAAGTCACCATGAGGTGGTGAGGATGAGAAGTGGATCATATGGAGGTGATGTGGTCCAACTCCCCTGTTCAGGCAGGGCTGCCCAGAGCCAGTTGTCCAGGACTGTGTACAGATGGGTTTTGAAGATCTCCAAGGATGGAGAGCACATGGATGGAGATCTCTTCTGAGGATGGAGATTCTACATTTAAATTAAAAAAGAAAGGACCAGAGGCCATGGGCACACGCTGAAATACAGGAGGTTCCTCTGGAAACATCAGGAAACACTGTTGTATTGTGAGGGTGGCCGAGCACTGACACAAGTAGCCCAGAGATGTAATGGAATCTCCACCCTTAGAGATATTGAAAATTTATCTGGACATGGACCTGGGCAACCTGCTCTGGTGGCCCTGCATGAGAAGGGGAGATGGACCAGATGACTCCCATGGAGTGGGTGGGAAACCCCTGATTTTGCTTCTGTGGACATGCAAGAGTGGGGAAGTGGATCATTTTGCCCTAGATTTTAGTTCCAGAAAAGAGGCATTTGCACCCAAATGCTCTTTCTGGAATGGTCTCTGGGCTCCTGAGCTATGCCTGGGAAATTTCTGGGAGAGGCTGATGCACCCTGGGCTGAGCTGTGCCAAAACCACAATAATGGGTTCAGCTGTAAAGTCACCGTGATCCCAGGAGCAGGTTAATTTGTGGTTACGGAGTATCTGTTTCGCCTCTCCAGTCTCTGCTGGTTAATGCGGGTTTTGCTGCTCCACCTTGTCAGAACTGTTGTTTTTTGATGGGTTTATGAAAGAAACAGAAGGACTGTTTGTTCTGGAGGGAGAGGATCCACAGAGGGGCAGCCCAGGAACATGACTTTCCAGTTCTGATAACATCACTCCAGCCTGGGTGAAGGTTTGGCACATCTCAGCACTTATCTCCCAGCATGTGGGAGAGCCAGTGCTCTCGAAGTGAGGAGGAAAAAACCTCCAAGGTGAAGAAGGTGGGCAGGGGAACCTCGACTTTCCCCTGTAATTTTGCTCAGGGGTTAGAATGGGATAGAATCAGCACCTCCTGACCCTTCACTAACATCTTGCACTCATTTTCTACCCCTAAGACATCTTCTCCTGAAAGACCCATAATGCTGCATCATCCTCCCCCTCCATTCCTTAAACTGGAAGGTGATTCTGCCCCTCTACCCCTGTGAGGTGAGACCCCACCTGTACATCAGAAGGACATGGAGCTGCTGGAGAGAGTCCAGAGGAGGCCCCGGAGATGCTCCCAGGGCTGGAGCCCCTCTGCTCTGGAGCCAGGCTGGGAGAGCTGGGGGGGTTCACCTGGAGAAGGGAAGGATCCAGGGGGACCTGAGAGCCCCTTCCAGAGCCTGAAGGGGCTCCAGGAGAGCTGGAGGGGGACTGGGGACAAGGGATGGAGGGACAGGACACAGGGAATGGGTTCCCACTGCCAGAGGGCAGGGAGAGATGGGAGACTGGGAAGGAATTCTTGGCTGTGAGGGTGATGATGCCCTGGCACAGGTTGCCCAGAGAAGCTATGGCTGCCCCATCCCTGGAAGTGTCCAAGGCCAGGTTGGACAGGTCTTGGAACAACCTGGGATAGTGGAAGGTGTCCCTGCCCATGGCAGGGTGTTGAATGAGATAGTCTTTAAGGTCTCTTCCAACCCAAATGATTCTGTGATTCCATGAAATCTCCAGGGATGCTCAGTGGCTGTGAAATGAAGATCATGGCCTTTCCTCTTCCACCCATCGTTCCATCATTGCTCACATGGGAGAAGCGGGAACACTCAGCGGAGCACTGACCATGGCCACGGCAAGGCTGGAGATCTGGTGGGGCATAAAATACAACCCAGGCAAAAGGGAATGGTGGGGTGGGACATCTCTGCTGCAACGTGGACATTGCCACACTGCTGGGTCACCTGCATTTCTGTTTTGGTCTTCTGAGAGGTTTTCCCCTCATTTATCTACATGACATGACCAGAGCAGCTGCGAGAAGGGGAAGAGGGCACCTCTGTGTGGGATAACTGCTCTCCTGGATGGGTATTGCCAGCCTGTTTTGCACACCAAGCTTGGGAGATGCTGCACAGTGAGATCTCTTTGATCTCTGGCTCCATCACCTGCTCTGAGGTGACTGGTACCTGCCAAGCCACACCCTGTAGTTCATCTCAGACTTAGCCTGCTGTGCTGCAGTCCCTGTTATTCCCTATTGTGTACATTTTAAACCCTGAAATGAATCACCCAGTTCCCTTCAAGGCGAAACCCAGGTGTGGTTGTGTTTGCCCAGGAGACTACTCCCAGAGTCAAGACCAGGTTGTACCAGGCTGGGCTCTCCCTGCTCTTTACAGTAATCCGATAGGATTCAAGCCTGCTTTGTGCCCTCAAACATATCCTGAATACTGTAATTCCCCACCCAATTATGCATCATTGGATGCTTTGGGTTGGAAGAGACCTTTAAAGGTGTATTGGGTTTGTGTAGACAGGTTTTGATAGTGTGGGGACTGCAGGGGTGGCTTTTGTGAGAAGCTGTGAGGAGCTTCCCCTCTTTCAGACAGACCCAATGCCATCCAGCTCCAGGGCTGAATCCATCAGGGAGAGTCCTCCTCTGGACTCATTCCAACAGCTCCATGTCCTTTTGTTGTAGGGGACCCCCCAGCTGGATGCAGCACTACAGGTAGGGTCTCACCAGAGCAGAGGGAAAGAATCCCCTCCCTGGACCTGCTGGCCCCATGGCCCCTCCCTGTCATGCCACACAAACCCTGCAAAAAGGTTGTCCTGTTATTTTTGGGTGCTTTGAATTATCATCCAAAAAAAGGAGCCCCTTTTGTAGATCGGGGTCTCCCTTCAACAAGACGTATCCAAACACGCCATGTCCACACTGTGCTGCTGAGGAGCAACACAGCAGCTTTGCACCGAAGATGTCTGGGATATTCTCAACACCAAACGGGATCCACAAAGTAGGATGAGTTACTTTTTCCCTGTATTAGCCTGTAATACATAATATTGACAAGTTGTTATCGTGCTCGGATAAAAGAGATTTTTTCTGCCCCTTCTGTTCCCGTATGAAAATCCTTCCCAAGGATTAATGCTCATGGTTTGGGCAAGTTTTAGAAAATATTGGGCAGATGCAGAGCACAAAGACTTCCTTTAACTAAAAATTCAGAAAAATAAATCAACCCTATAAGCCCTGGGTTACCAAGTTCAGCCCCTGCAACCAGAGAGAAGCACCTGATACAGTTAATTTTGCCACCATCAGCTGCTCGCTGGTGTTGCGCAAGGAGGATGTGGCAATTCGGAGTCAGGACTTTCCTGCCTCCTCGTGGTTTGTGCCGAGCAGAGAGCCCATTGTGACAGTCTGGTGAGGATTGCTAATGGTGAGGATTGCTAATGGGCCTTACAAGAATTGCTGCAGCTTCCCATCTTCTCATCGGGGCGGAGAATGGATTGAGGGCAGCCCTGAGGAGAAGGATTTTGGGTGCTGGTGGGGGAGAGGCTGGACATGCCCCCCATGGGCACTCCCAGCCCAGAAACCCCCCGTGTGCCCTGGGCTGGTCCCACAGCGTGGGCAGCAGCACAGGGGGGGATTCTGCCCCTCTGCCCCCTCAGGTGAGACCCCACCTGCAGAGCTGCCTCCAGCCCTGGGCAACAACAGCACAAGGACGTGGAGCTGCTGCAGAGAGTCCAGAGGAGGCCCCGGAGATGCTCCCAGGGCTGGAGCCCCTCTGCTCTGGAGCCAGGCTGGGAGAGCTGGGGGGGTTCACCTGGAGAGGGGAAGGATCCAGGGAGACCTGAGAGCCCCTTCCAGAGCCTAAAGGGGCTCCGGGAGAGCTGGAGAGGGACTGGGGACAAGGGCTTGGAGTGACAGGACAAGGGGGAATGGGTTCACACTGCCAGAGGGCAGGGATAGATGGGATATTTGGCAGGAATTCTTGGCTATGAGGGTGGGCAGGTCCCAGCACAGGTTGGACAGAGAAGCTGTGGCTGCCCCTGGATCCCTGGAAGTGTCCAAGGCCAGGGTGGACAAGGGTTGGAGCAACCTGTTCTAGTGGAAGGTGTCCCTGCCCATGGCAAGGGGCTGGAAGAAGGTGAGCTTTGAGATCCCTTCCAACTCAAACCACTCTGTGACTTGGGACAAGGGCATAGAATGACAGGACAAGGACGAATGGCTGACAGAGAGCAGAGTTAGATTAGATATTTGGAATAAATTCTTTACCATGTGGTAAGGCACTTGAACATTTCCCTGGAAGTGTTCAAGGTCAGATTGGATGGGGCTTGGAGCAACCTGGTCTAGTGGAAGGTGTCCCTGCCCATGGCAGGGGGTTGGAATGAGATGGTCTTTAAGGTCCCTTGCAGCCCAAACTGTTCCATGATTCTATGATTCTGAAGCTGGACATCATTTGGTGAAGTGACCACTGGATCCTGCCCCATGGCTGAAAGCAGATCCCAGAGATCCTGAGGCAGAGGCGATGATGTTTTACATGCAGATGGCTGATTGTCAGGCTTGGGGGTGGAGAAAATGAAAGAATAGGGGAAAAAAAAGGAACCAGCTGCCACTGTCTTTAGTAACAGCCAGAACCCATGAGAGCAGATGAGCAGACAGAAATAGCAACACCAAACCTCAGGCAATCCGTGTCTGGGCCCTTTGGACTTCCCTGGAAATGTGGTTGGGTTGCCCCATTCCACAGCCAAGCTCTCCCAGATTCAGCCACCCCTCTGGTTTCCTTTGGAATTCAGCATTCCTTATGCCCACAGGCACGGGCCATGTGGGTTTGCTTTGGGTTTCTATCAAACGCCGTATTTTCCTTCTGCACAGCAGGAGAAGAGGATGAATCCCCATGGGCTCTGGAGTAGCTGTGCTTCAGAAGCAGGACCACAACAAGATTGTACATTCCCATCACCGTGCTGAGTCCATGCCTGTGGCATCTGGGAGGAAAACCAGGTCCCTGTGCACTGGGCTCCTACTCTGGGAAGCCAGAAGGTGGCTACAATCCATCCAAACACCCTGAAGGTCAGAGCTTTAACTTCTTACCCCTTTTCCTGTGTTCTTCTGGTGATTTACCAACCATACCTTAGCAGGAAGAAATTCCATTCGTACACATGGATAGTAATTTCCCATATTTTATTTCTCCACAACTAGGAAGAAACCAAGAGCTAGAACCACTTAAAGATTTACCAGATTGCGTGGGAATAGCAAATACTTCAAGAAACTGATGTCAGAAATGCCTGAGCTGGGTGTAGATGTGATGGGGTGAAATTCTCCAGCCTATGTTAGGGAAAAGATCAAGATAGGGGATTAAGAAGGACTCCTTCAGCATTAAATTATGTGTCTTCCACATGTGTGGAAGTGATGAGAGACAGGACAATGCTGTGCTGGCAAGAGTGGATTCCCTGGCTGGGGTTCAGCTGCTGCAACTGCAGCTGCAGGACAGTGCAATGAGGATAAATCCCTTTAATCCCTTGGAAAACTTAAAATTTACCCTGATAAAAACATCTCATAGGTGGTCTCGCTTCACACCATTTCAATTATAAAAAGTGTTCTTTTTTGTTTATTCAAAACATTTAATTCTGTGTTATTATCCTTCTGTTTTATTACAAATACATCTGAAACCTCAACTCCAATGTATTGTTTTATGATAAGGTGACACCCCATGGAATTTTGGGATACTCTCCTGGCTTTTGGAGCTGTGAATGAGTCACAAGCCTCTCCCCTGCCCTCCATGGGTGAGACAAGGTTGCTCAGCATACAGGAAACATAAAGGCAACTCGAAAAGTGAATTGTGGCTTGAAAATTGATATTTATTTGAATTAAGGGGAGAAAACAAACCCAAAAAAACCCCATAAGCAAACAAACCACACACCACCAACAACAGCAACAAAAACCCAAAGCAAACCCCCTCTCAAAAAAACCCCAACAGAATCTTGGAAGGATCACAGGGTGCCCATAAGGGGATCTCAGAAACCAAGTGCACAGGTGGATGCTGACACACAGAGGTGCGAGGAAGGGAGGAGAAAATCCCCACTGAGAGCTGGTGGGGTGTTCTGGCCAGCACCCCTCGTGTGCAATTCACCCATGGAAATCACTCCTGCAGCCAACCCTTGAGCCCTGTAGTCCTGTCCTTCTGTGTTTAAGAGCTTAATTCCTGATTTTTTTATTTTTTTTCTGTGGATAGGAAGTGCTAAAAGTCTCTGTGAACTGTTCTGCCCTCTCCACCATGGAACTTCAGGAATGTGGCAGGGAGGTGAACCCAGGGAGACCTTGGCACTCTCCTGGGGAGTCCCAAAAGGCAGAGAAGGCCTCTGCCTTGCCTTTATCCTCCCAGCCTTCTCCACCTCTCTGCAGCCCTCTGTCCTCCTTGCTCCAATGAATTATTCAGGCATGCAGCAGTTGCTATAAGGGCTGTCCTGAATAACAACAGTGGTTATTTTTATCCCTAACTCTTGTTACCTTTCAGCCTGGAGCGATGGGGCCCTGCCAGCTCTCAGCAGGAGGAAAACCACAGCGATCCACCATGTCTCCGTGGGCTGGGATTCATTTGGGCCACTTAAATGTAGGTGAGATCTTGTGCAATCCACATGCAGATGTCTGAATCCCACCCTGGTACCGCTCTGTGCTGTGCCCACGGGATGATTTGCATTTGTATTTTCATTTTCCATCTGTATTTTAATTTTNTTATGTATATGGCAGGGGCACAGCAAAAGTTTTCTCTGTTCACTGTTCTTTGTGATTCCTCCACTCATGAAAGCAAGAAAACTCCAGGAAATCAGGGGGAAGGGGTGGATTTGAGAAGCCTCTGAAAGGAAATGGGTGCTGCTGAGTGTGCACAGGCAGGGAGAGTATTCCAGCTGCAGGGAGCATCTCTGGAGCTGGGAGAGCAACTTGGAAGACTGAAGGGGGAAAAAATAAGGAAAATGAAAAGTTAGAGGAAAAGAAAGGGAAAGAAAAAGAGAAAGGGAAAGGAAATGGGAAAAGGGACAGGAAAAGATAAAGGAACAGCAAAAGGGAAAGAAAAAGGACTAGGAAAAGAAAAAGAAGTTTAAAAAAAAAACAAGGGAAAAAGAGAAAAGAAAAATGAGAAAGAAAAAGGAAAAGAAAAAAAAACAAAGAAAAGAAAAAAAAAAACAAGGAAAAGGAAAAAAACCCAACAAGATCCTTCATTTCTGCCAACTTGCCAGACTAATACTCTATCAAGTAATTCCAGGGAAGGGCCAAAAGGCCTAAAAAGGAAACTCTGAACTTTCACTTTGATACAAAACGGGGTGAAAAACATCTCTCAGGAGCAGGACAAACACCCAGGACTTGAGCCACAGGTATCCTAAACTGGCCACAGTGTTCCCAGCGTTTCCAGGGACAGGCCTGATCCAGGGACCCAAGGGGAAACTGGGGAGCAGGGCAGGGGCTGTTTCCTGCTCCTCTTCGGAAGGAGCTGCTCCCTCTGCAGAGCTCGGGCACGGGCAATGTTGTGCCTCAGCGTTTGCCCAGCCCAACAGACCCCGGGTGAATAGTTATTGCCGCTATTTCCCTGGATAAACTGCTGTTAGCTACAATATCCAGGGCACACGGCCAAGTCTGGGGGCCCGGTATGCTTTGCTCGTCGAAATACTTTTGTCAGGTCCACTCTGGCCTCCAATCGGGAGGCGTGGAGACACACCATCCATAACGCTGCTGANCTCTGCAGCGGAGCACACAGACTTTGTCCACTGCTGGATTTATTAGTCTGTCTGGTGAAGGGAGAGGAAAACTGTCCCAGAGGTGAAATCTTATGTCAGGTTCTGACAATTTATGTAGGATAAATCATAGTTGCTTTTGGGACTTACACAGGCTGATTCCTTCAGCCAGTTTATATCCTCGTGGCTGATATGCCCACTTAAATATCTTTACATTACCTTTATATAATCTTTAGATAGATAAAAATATAAAAAATATGTATTATATATAAAACATATAAAATAACTTTATATTATCTTTATATAATATATAAAAATATATTTNGCAGAGTTTAGATAAAGATTTTTAAGGGATACCAAGACGTTTCTTTAAGGGGGAGCAGAGCTTTCCCTGTACCCAGCGGCACCACTGTCTCCACTTTCCCTTTGATTCCTGCCTGCAAAGAACTCCCAGAGGACTGAAAGGAGGCTTGGGAAAAAGAGGGAGGAGGAGCAGATAGTGAGAGGACAAGGGGGAATGGCTTCACATTGACTAAAGGTAGCTTTAAATTAGATAATATGAAGAAATTCTTGGCTGTGAGGGTGGGCAGGCCCTGGCACAGGTTGCCCAGAGAAGCTGTGGCTGCCCCATCCCTGGAAGGGTCCAAGGCCAGGTTGGACGGGGCTTGGAGCAACCTGGGCTAGTGGAAGGTGTCCCTGCCCGTGGCAGTGGGTGGAATGAGATGATCTTTCAGGTGTGTTCCTGCCCAAACCATTCTGTGGTTCTAAGACACATCCAAAATCATATTTTCCATTACAAATACCATGGGACCTGTTGCTTTTGCGTGTTCATCCCCAAACTCCAGGAGTCACATCGGGCTGTGTTAAAGGGAAAAGCGCCGCCCCTCCAGCCCCTATGGGGTGAAACCACCCGGAACGGGGCCCTCCAAAATACAATATATATTAAAAAAGGCCCCTCTACAACCTAACTTCGTGGGTTTTTCTTGGGGAATTGTTTTGGGTTTTTTTTCTGTTTTGCTGTTTTTTTCCTTAAATAAAAAGGTATTTTCGGATACTGGGTGACTTCCAAGAGCCAGAGCCGGGTTTTCAGGACCGATCCCGGCTCTCCCGGTTCCCCGGTCCCCGTCCCGGTGCCCGCCCCGAACCACGGCTCAACGCGGCTCTTTGCCCCGCCCCTCCGCTCTCTGATAAGCTGGATCGCCTGTCCATCACTGCCTCGCGCAGCGCTTCGCCGCTCCATTGGCTGGCGTCGGGAGGAGCCGCCCAATCAGCGGCGGCGCGGGGCGGGAGGGGGGCGGATTTCCCGCGCGGTGGCGGGAAAGGGCCCCGGTTTGGCGCCAAAGGGGAGCGCGGCGGGGGCGGGTCGGGGCTCTCCCATTGCGGGGTCGGATCGCGGGGCTGTGGGGCCGGATCGCGGGGCTGCGGGGCCAGGCCGACTCCCCTCGGCTCTCACCGCCTTCCCCGGCAGCAGCACAGCGGCAGCAGAAGCGGCGGTGGCGGCGGGATCCCTCCCCGAGCGGCGGCGGCAGCAGCAATAGCATCATGGC
>VWZG01011596.1:106767-151243 GCA_013396735.1 Grallaria varia
GATGCGGAGCTGCGAGAGGCGCAGCGCGACTACCTCGATTTCCTGGACGATGAGGTGAGACGAGACGGGAGACGCGGGTGCACCATCCCCTGCGTGCCCCGCCCGCGGCTGGGAACCACCCAGTCCGTGTGCCCCCCCCCACCCCATATGTACCCCCGGGGTTGGGGAGCACCCGGTCCCTTTNGCCCCGAACCACGGCTCAACGCGGCTCTTTGCCCCGCCCCTCCGCTCTCTGATAAGCTGGATCGCCTGTCCATCACTGCCTCGCGCAGCGCTTCGCCGCTCCATTGGCTGGCGTCGGGAGGAGCCGCCCAATCAGCGGCGGCGCGGGGCGGGAGGGGGGCGGATTTCCCGCGCGGTGGCGGGAAAGGGCCCCGGTTTGGCGCCAAAGGGGAGCGCGGCGGGGGCGGGNGGTCCCTTTGCTTCCCCTCTGTATGCGTTCCAGGATTAGGGAACGCTTGGTTTCTATGCCCTCCCAGTTTGTACTCCCAGAGGTTGGGGAGCACCCGGTCCCTTTGCTTCCCCTCTGTATGCGTTCCAGGATTAGGGAACGCTTGGTTTCTATGCCCTCCCAGTTTGTACTCCCAGAGGTTGGGGAGCACCCGGTCCCTTTGCTTCCCCTCTGTATGCGTTCCAGGATTAGGGAACGCTTGGTTTCTATGCCCTCCCAAGTTGTACTCCCGGCGGGTGGGGAGCACCCGGTCCCTTTGCCCCCCCATTCTCCCCTGGAGCCCCCGGGATTGGAGAGCACTTTGTCCCTACCCTATTCCCACCCTCTCCCCTCCCATGTGTACTCGCGGGGGGGTTAGAGAGTATGTGATCTCTATGCGCCTCCCCTCTCCCTGCCCAAATATGTACCCCCCCGCCTCGGGTTTGGGGAGCACCTGATCGCTGTGTCCCCCCCATTCTCCCCTTCATCCCCCCCCTTTATTCCCATATGTACCTCTGAGTGTGGGGGAGCACTTGGTTCCTGTGTTGCCCCCATGGGCTTAATCGTGGGGTGCAGGAATCGGTTCCTGGGGGGTGTCTCACACAGGCGGACACGCCAAGTGAGTTGTTTTTTCGGGTGTCTTTCCCCCTCCGCCCCATTGCAGGAAGACCAAGGCATTTACCAAGGCAAGGTCCGGGACATGATCAGTGACAACCAGTGCCGGCTCCTGGTCAACATCAATGACCTGCGGCGGAAGAATGAGAGGAGAGCCAGCAGGTGGGTGTGGGCACGGTGAGGGGGGGGCACCGTGCCTGGGAGGGGTTTCTGAGCACCAGCCCTGGTTTTGTAGGTCCTTAATGGTAGGAAGGGTCAGACTTTGTTCTGTGCACTGGGTCCCATGGAAAAGGTGGACCTGCTCTTTTCCCCCGTGACACCCATCCCTCTGTGATTTGGCAAAAAGCTTGTGCAGCAAGCTGCAGTTGGTTGTATGATATACATCATGGGATGGTTTGGGTTGGAAGTGACATTAAAGCTCATCTTGTTTCAACCCCACTGCCATGGGCAGAGACTCCTTCTGCTAGACCAGTTTGCTCCAGGCCTCCTCTAACCTGGCCTTGAACACTTCCAGGGATGGGGCAGCCACAGCTTCTCTGGGTAACTTGTGCCAGAGCCTCACCACCCTCACAGACAAGAATTTCATCCTTATATCTGGTCTAAATTTACCCTTTTTTCGGCTTAAAGCCATTTCCTCTTATCCTGTCCCTCCAGGCCATTGTCCAATATCCCTCTCCAGCTTTCTTGGAGCCCCTTTAGGCACTGGAAGAGGCTCTAAGGTCTCCCTGGAGTCTTCTCTTCTCTGGGTGAACACCCCCAGCTCTCCCAGCCTTTTTTAGGATGCCCAGTGATATTTTGACTCAGGCTTGCCACTCTGCCCAGGGATATATGAGTTTTCCCAGATATGCTTGGAATTGTTCAGCCTTTGACTATTGGTGCCAGTGGACCTCACACAGAGCTGTGATGGACTTAAGGACTTTTTCCCCTCTTGGGGAGCACATGGGGACATGGGACAAATGCTGAGGAGGAACACAGAAGGGGCTGATCCATCCGCATTGTCACCTCCCTGTGTTACAGGCTCTTGAGCCATGCCTTTGAGGAGCTGATCGCCTTCCAGCGTGCCCTGAAGGATTTTGTCGCCTCTGTGGATGCCACCTACGCCAAGCAGTATGAGGACTTCTACATCGGGCTGGAGGGCAGCTTTGGCTCCAAGCACGTGTCCCCACGGACACTGACGTCCTCTTTCCTCAGCTGCATCGTCTGTGTGGAGGGCATTGTGACAAAGTGTGAGACTGGGGGACACCCAGGGGCTTCGAGGGTGGTGGCATCGGGTGTTGGCTGTGGAGGAGCTGGAGCCCTCCAGGGGTCATGGCATGGAGAGTGGCTTTTGACAAAGGCATGTAGAGATAGGAGAAGGGGGAATGGCTTTAAACTGAAAGAGAGTAGATTTAGATTGGATATTAGGAAAAGATTCTTCCCTGTGAGGGTGGTGAGGCCTTGGCACAGGTTGGGCAGAGAAGCTGTGGCTACCTCATCCCTGGAAGTGTTTGAGGCCAGGTTGGACAGGACTTGGAGCAACCTGGGCTAGTGAAAGGTGTCCTTGCCCATGGCAGAGTGTTGGAATGAGATGGTCTTTAAGGTCTCTTCCAACCCAAACCATTCCATGATTCTATGTCTTGACAATCTGGGCTAGAATGTCTTGGGTGTTGGAGTGGTCTTTGAGCTCAACAGATCCTGTCCATGGTTGACTGGGATTTGTGACCCAAGTGCAGTTTAGTGTTGGGGACTGTTGACAGAGTGGTGGAACATCCCAGCCTCTAACTCCTCTCTTTTCCAACCTCAGGCTCTCTGATTCGTCCGAAGGTTGTCCGGAGTGTCCATTATTGCCCAGCCACCAAGAAGACGATTGAGCGCCGATACACGGACATGACCTCCCTGGATGCCTTTCCATCCATCGCTGTCTACCCTACAAAGGTGAGGGGAATTAGCCTTGTGGGAAGCATCAGCAGGTTCCTCTGGGGAGGATGTGCCAGCTTCACTATAGAGCTGGTGAGCCCCAGGCTCCAGTCCTGCTACAACAACCCTTTCCAGCAGTTCCTGTACATGTTGGATGATGAAACCTATCTTCCCCCTGCTCACCCACTTCTTCTCCCTGTGCTCCTGAAGAGTAGTACTTAACTTTTTTGGGGGGTTCCTGCTTTAGGATGAAGAGAACAACCCCCTGGAGACTGAGTTTGGCCTCTCAGTCTACAAGGACCACCAGACCATCACCATCCAGGAGATGCCCGAGAAGGCACCAGCGGGGCAGCTGCCACGCTCGGTGGATGTGGTTCTGGATGATGACCTGGTGGACAAGGTGAAGCCTGGGGACCGTATCCAGGTGGTGGGGACGTACCGCTGCCTGCCAGGAAAGAAAGGGGGTTACACTTCAGGGACTTTCAGGTGAGCCTTCTTTGGTCTTCAGCACTCCCACTCACCCTGTTTAGTTGGGTCACATCCCTGGAATGTGAGATCTAGGGCAGGCAGGTGGCTGTCACAAAGCTGGGGCAAACAGTGGCTTGAATCACTTGGAAGTGGTTTGCACCTTGGTCCTTAACATCAGCCACAGAAGCACAGAATATTCTGAGTTGGAAGGGACCCACAAGGATGACCAAAGTCCAGCTCCTGGCCCTGCACAGTCCCAAGAATCATACCATGTGCCTGAGTGTTGTCCAAACACCTCTTGAACTCTGTCAGACTTGGTGCTGTGGTCACTGCCCTGGAGAGACAGTTCTAGTGCTCAACCACCCCCTGAACGAGGAACCTTTTCCCAATATCCAGCCTAAACCTCCCCTGACACATCTCCAGCCATTCCCTTGAGTCCTGTCACTGGTCAGAAAGAGCAGAGATCAATGCCTGCCACTCCACCTCTTGAGGAAGCTGCATCCTGTGATGAGGGCTCCCCTAATAATGTGTAGCTGTGACTTCCAGCTGTACACAGAGGGGTTGGATGCTCTTAAAGATGCTCCACCAATGACCCAGCACAGTCACATCAAGGGCCTACAGCTCTTGAGGTTCCCATTCGCCTCCAGGGCTTGCTAGAGCAAGTGGTGACCTTGTGGAAGTTCCTGCTGTGTTGTTGCTGTGGCTCCGTGGGCTTTGCAGACCTGATCACTGCTGTGTCCCTTCTCCAGGACTATCCTCATCGCCTGCCACGTGAAGCAGATGAGCAAAGATGTCCGGCCTCTCTACTCTGCTGCTGACGTGGCCAAGATCAAGAGATTCAGCAAGAGCCGCTCCAAGGTATTTGAGCCTCACATCTGGAAGCCAGGCTTGTGCCTGAGCATGAAATTTTGGCTAGGGCAGTTTGGCACGTGGCTAAGGAGGTTCTTGTTGGGTTGCAAGTAGCTCTTCAACCCTCTTGGCCATGTTGCTGGGTCTTTCAACTCATTTTCTGCTCAGGTTGTTATCAGGCCGTGTTGTTTTTGTTGCTGCTTCTGTACTGCTACCAGAGTATCCTTCCTGCTGGCGGCTCTGTCCTGATCCTTCCAGTTGGTTTCCAGGGAATTTCCTCTGCAGGAGAAACACCTTTTTCCTCTTCAAACCCCAAACACAGAATGGTACAGAGGGTCTGCCCCAGCCTGGTCTTATGCTCAGAACTTTGCTCTATAGTATGTAGAGGAGCAAGCCTTGCTCTCACTGCTTCCAGTGCTTGCTTGGGTGACAGTGACAGTCAGGATGGTGCAGGACATAAGAAAAGTCCCATTGAAAGAAAACTGGCCAAAGGTCTTCTCCTTTCTAAATAATTTTCATCTGTGCGGCTCTGCAATAGGAGTAAGCTGAAATTTCAGCTGAAATGGTATTTTGAAGTATTTCTCCTTGTTCTTATTTGCTACAATCCATGTGATGGGCTGTGCTTTGCCTCTTCTGCTTTAGGATATCTTTGACCAGCTGGCAAGATCCCTGGCTCCCAGCATCCATGGGCATGAGTACATCAAGAAGGCCATTCTCTGCATGCTGCTTGGAGGGGTGGAGAAGATCCTGGAGAACGGGAGCCGTATCCGAGGAGACATCAACATCCTGCTGATAGGTCTGGAAGGGCTGGGGAGAGGCACCCTTGGCTGGTGTCAGGGGAGGAGATGAAGAAGCATTTTTAAGACTTAGTTTCATGGAGTAATTGTGGTTAGACAGGACCTCTGGAGGTTCCAGGTCTGGAATGCTGTGGTGGGTCTGGCACCTCAGCACGAGGAGGTTATGGACTGATTAGAGTGGGTCCAGAGGACACCATGGAGATGGTCTGAGGGCTGGGGCCCCCCTGCTCTGGAGGCAGGCTGGGAGAGCTGGGGGTGTTCAGCCTGGGGAAGAGAAGGGTCCAGGGAGACCTCAGAGCCCCTCCAGTGCCTTGAGGGACTCCAAGAGAGCTGGAGAGGGACTTTGGACAAGGGTCTGGAGTGAGAGGACAAAAGGGAATGGCTTTAAGCTGAAGGTGGACAGATTTAGGTAAGACATTAGGAAGAAATTCTTCCCTATGAGGGTGGTGAGGTCCTGGCACAGGCTGCCCAGAGAAGCTGTGGCTGCCCCATCCCTGGAAGTGTCCAAGGCCAGGTTGGATGGGGCTTGGAGCAACCTGGGGTAGTGGAAGGTGTCCCTGCCCATGGCAGGGTTTGGAACTGGAGAGTCCTAAAGCTCTTTTCCAACCAAAACCATTCTGTGTTTCTAGGGCATCCCACAGCCTCTGTGGGCCACTATCCCAGTGTTTGCCCACCCTCAAGGGGATTTCTTTTACCATCCAGTCAGAATTCCTTGAATTCCAGGCTGTCCCCATTGCCTCTTGTCCCATACCATCACCTTTCTAGCTCCATCTTCTCTATTTCCTCCCATCACCTTGATGATGACAAGAAAATCATCTGATCAGCTTGTTTTCTGTCAACTGAACAAACCCCCTGCTGTCCCCTTTCCCCTCCACCCATCCCTGCTCTGAGCACCCCCAAACTAGACACGGCATCCAGGTGATGTGCAGTTGTTATCCAGGTGATGTGTGGTTGTTAAACGTGCTGTTCTCCCTTTCAGGAGACCCTTCTGTGGCCAAGTCCCAGCTGCTGCGGTATGTGCTCAGCACAGCACCCCGTGCCATCCCCACCACAGGCAGGGGCTCCTCTGGTGTTGGCCTGACTGCTGCTGTCACCACGGACCCAGAGACTGGTGAGGAGCATCAGGGTGGTGCTTGTTCCCACCTGGGAGGGACTCTGAGATCTAGGGCTGCTGTTCTCCATGATCTGAGAGGTCTTTTCCAACCTTAGTGCTTTTATAATGTTTGCTTTGCAGTGACACTTGCAGGACTTGCTCCACCCAGAAGTTTTTACGGTAGTGATCGTGATGTTTTGGGATGTTTTCTCCACCTGTATTAGATGATCTTCTTTACTCCTCTTCTACTTGGTGTACCCCATGTCAGGACTAGCAGGAGCCTGGATTTTATCCTCCTTGTGGGCTTGCTCCTTATCCTAAGTGTTCTAAGTTGGGTGGGAGATGAGCAATCCTGAAGGATGCTGCTGCTCCTTGAGGCTTACCCTCATCGCGGGGGTGACACTGTGGTGGATGTGGGTGGCAGGGCAAATGTGTGGGAGGTGCTGGATGATGCCTCACCCTCTTTCTTCCCACCCCATCCCAGGGGAGCGGCGCCTGGAAGCGGGAGCCATGGTGTTGGCCGACCGGGGCGTGGTGTGCATCGACGAGTTCGATAAGATGTCCGACATCGACCGCACGGCCATCCATGAGGTGATGGAGCAGGGCCGTGTCACCATCGCCAAGGCTGGGATCCAGGCCCGCCTCAACTCCCGCTGCAGTGTCCTGGCTGCGGCCAACCCTGTCTACGGCCGGGTGAGTGCTGCTCTTAGTCCCCCTCCCTGGGGCAGGATGCTGGAAGGAGGCAGCTGCTAAAACCCAAAAGGTCCCCCAAACGGGTGATTTGGTTCTTATTGAGATCCATGGGATAGTGAAAACCTTGTCACTTTGGTGTCTGTGCTCGTGGCTCTCCTGGAGGAGAGAGGGGCACCTGGGGTTTCTCACCTCATTTTGGTTCTTCCTGGGTGTCTGGGGCAGCCCAGTGGCCCCTCATCCTGGTGATGAGCCTCAGTCTTGCTGTCTCATCTGGTATCCCAAAAAAAATACATATTTTTCTTGGGAAAGAGAGCTACACCCGCCTTGAATGATGGGGAAAAGTGGCTGTACTGCTGCAGCAGGCTGGATTTGGTGTGGTGTCCAGCTGCCAGGACATCCATCCATTCATTCTTTTAGGCCTGGCCTGAGGAGGTCCCCCCAGCCTCCCTGGCAGCCAGCACTGGCCCGTGAGAGTCTCCTGTAACCTCTTACATCCTTCCACAGTACGACCAGTACAAGACGCCCATGGAGAACATTGGCCTGCAGGACTCTTTGCTCTCCCGTTTTGACCTGCTCTTCATCGTGCTGGACCAGATGGACCCCGAGCAGGACAGGGAGATCTCAGACCATGTCCTGCGGATGCACCGCTACCGCAACCCCAACGAGCAGGACGGGGATGGTGAGTCACCTGTAACTGCAGCCCCCTTGCTCAGTCCTGTCTCCCTCCTCAGCGGGTTGTCACTCCTTGGTGGCATCTCTTAGTGTTCAGGCTTTCCAGGGGCCTGCTTTTGGTGGCTTTCGGACATTGTTCCAGAGACTAAAAGCCTGCTCTCTGTGGCACTTCCCTCTCCAGCCATGCCCTTGGGCAGTGCCGTGGAGATCCTGGCCACAGATGACCCTGACTTCACGCAGGAGGAGGAACAGGAGCTCCAGGTGTATGAGAAACATGATGAACTCCTGCACGGGCCCAACCGACGCAAGTGAGTCCTTCATCCCACGTCCCCTGGAGCTCCCTCGGGGTTTCTAGCACTGTGGACTCATGGGTTTGGCTTGAGTGTCCAGGCAGTGACTGATGGGCAATGCCAATGATGGTCCAGGTATGTGAGCAAGATGGGGAGGTATGTGGGCAAGATGCCAAGGGAGCCTTGCTCTGGGCTTGATGTGCCAGAAAGGTGGGGAACATCTGGAACTGAATTCCCTACACACCTGGATGCCCCTGCAGGGGGATAAAGTGGATGGTAAGCCCATCCCTGCCTTGGAGAACATGGGTGTACTTGCATTCCCGCAGGGAGAAGGTGGTCAGCATGGAGTTCATGAGGAAGTACATCCATGTGGCCAAGATGATTAAGCCCGTGCTGACGGAGGAGGCAGCGAGTTACATTGCAGAGGAGTATTCCCGCCTGCGCAGCCAGAGCGAGATGAACTCGGACATCGCCAGGGTGAGCCCCTGGAGCAGCTCCCTCCTGGGCCACGAGGAGGGAAACTGAGGCACACGCTCCCCTCTCTCCTTATGGGTGTTTTCCACCCTGGATGTGACACCTCTTGGGGAGGTGGGATGCTGTGGTGCGGGTCAGTCTCACAGAGACACTTCCCTCTCTCCCCTCAGACCTCCCCCATCACAGCTCGGACCCTGGAGACCCTGATCCGCCTCTCCACAGCCCACGCCAAGGCCAGGATGAACAAGACTGTGGATCTGCAGGATGCTGAGGCAGCTTTGGAGCTGGTGCAGTTTGCCTACTTCAAAAAGGTGAGGGAGGGGGGTCCCTCTGCTCCTGGGAGATCCCAAGATTGTCATTGGAAGGGCTGGGCTTGGCACAGGCTGAGGACCCTGGGCTGCTGGTGGGACCTTTCCTGCACGTAGTGTGGGATGAGGCCAGCATGGTGGGATTGTGGATCCTTGGCGTTGGTTGGTCCCCTAGAAGCAGCTTGAGTAGAAAAGAGGGTTGAGTCCATCCTGCCTTGGCCACACAGGTGCTGGAGAAGGAGAAAAAGCGCAGAAAGCGGGTGGAGGAGGACTCGGAGACTGAGAAGGATGAGGATGAGGAGTCACAGCCCAAGGAGGAGCGCAGGACAAGGAGGTAGGAGCCAGAGCAAGGGAGTGGGAGGAACAGTGTGCAAAGACCAGCCCCTTCTGAGGTTACCACAGGCAGCTCTGGCCTTGGGGAAATACTTTGCTCAGCCAACTGGATCGTTCCTCTCAATTCATAGGAGAGGGACATGATTATTTCATGGATAAGGGACTGGCTCGATGCCATGTCCAAAGGTTTGAAGCACTGGCACAGGCTGCCCAGAGAAGCTGTGGCTATCCCATCCCTGGAAGCATTCAAGGCAAGATGGGACCAGGCTTGGAGTAATGTGATCTAGTGGGAGATGTCTCTGCCCATGGCAGGGGAGTTGGAATGAGATGATCTTTAAGGTCCCTTCCAATCCAAACTATTCTGTGATTCCATGTCAATCACAACCCTCAGGTTTGGTGCCAGCTGGATACTGTGCCATGGGCAGGGATCTGTGACCAGGAGATGGGTTACCTATGGGCCACAGGTACCCCCTGAGTTCCTGGCCAGACATCTCCAGGAGTTCAGAGCTCCCAAACTCCAGTTTTGCTGGGAGTTCATCTGGAGCAGGGCTGACCTCTTGTCCCCTCTCGCAGGAGGAAGAAGGCACGTACAGAAGGCGAGGAGGGTTCCTACGACCCCTATGACTTCAGTGACGCTGAGGAGGAGATGCCACAGGGTGAGTCCCTGGGGTTTTGGTGGCATCTGGTTCCTGAGGGTGGTGCTTCCTTCAGCCCTGGTGGGTTTGCACAACCTGGGGAGCAGCAATGCTGTTGTTGCCTGGGGTCTCTGGTGTGGTGCAGCACCACGCAGACCCACAAATCCAGATGAACCTGTCTGTGTGGGTCAGGTTTGGATTAAATATTAGGAAGAAATTCTTCCCTATAAGGGTGGGCAGGCCCTGGCACGGGTTGCCCAGAGAAGCTGTGGCTGCCCCATCCCTGGAAGTGTTCAAGGCCAGGTTGTACAAAGGCTTTCAGCAACCTGGGCTAGTGGAAGGTGTCCCTGCCCATGGCAGGGCCTTGGAATGAGATGGCCTTTCAGGTCCCTTCCAACCCAAGACATGCCATGATTCTATTGCTGATTCTTTTCCATCTGCTTCTAAACTGCTGCAGAAGTACCAATATTGGGAGGCAGTTTGGCTTCGCCCACCCCATCCTGAGGCCAAATGCTTTTGCTCTCTCGGTGCCTGGACACCAGGCAGCCTGAAGGTAACTCTTCCTTCTGCTCCAGTTCAGGCACACACTCCGAAGACTCCTGAAGCCTCGGCCACTGGGGAAGGGAAGAAGCTGGAGCTGGCTGAGCCAAGGTGAGTGGAGGCTGGAGGAGGAGTCTGTCCCTGCGTGTCCTCCCCCCTTGGTGGGTCCAAGCTGTTGTCCCATGCTGGAGATGCATCTGTGGTGCTTCCAGCTACGGTTTTGGCTTTCCTGCTGAGTGCAGCTTCTGGAATGGGGAAGGGCTGAGGCAGCCTGGGCTGGGAAGGAGGGGAAGGATTTGTGTTTGGTCTCCAAGGGTGATGACTTCTTCCCTGGCCAGGTTGAAAGCATTCAAAGCTGCTCTCCTGGAGGTCTTCAAAGCTTCCCATGCCCAGTCTGTGGGTCTGAAGAATGTGATGGAGTCCATCAACCGCGACAACCCCGAGCCCTTCTCGCTGGCTGAGGTGAAGGTGGCCTTGGCCCACATGCAGGATGACAACCAGATCATGGTGTCTGATGACATTGTCTTCTTAATCTGAGCCTCTGGGTGGAGGATCCCAAGTTCTCATGGATGCTCAGTCTGGAGACTCTCGGCGTTTGCCTTCAGGTCTCCTGATTGCTTCATCTGGCTGAGCAGGACTTTGGGGAGCTCAAATCTCTGCACTTCCTTGCTGTGCATTGCTGGCACAAAAAATAAAAAGAGCCAGGAGCTCTGGAAGCTGTTGCTGTCTTCAAACTGGAGCATTTGGGAAGAGGTTTGTTTCTGCAAGGAGATGAAAGGAAAAACCTAAGAGCAAATTATCAGTGTTCTTAATGTCTTGTTTTTAGCTTTGGTGGTAAGAGTTCCAGCCTTTAAATTAAAAAAATCTGGATTTAGGAATCCAGCATTCAATAGTGGTGGTGAGAGGCAATGTGAGGGCTCCACTGCTAGTGAAGCTTTTATTTTTCCCCTTTTATCCCCCCATTTCCATCCCCAGTTGTATAACCTAGACCTGCTTGTCTCACAAGGAAAGATGCCTTAATGCCTGTCCTGTTGGTTCTGCTTTTCCCACCCATCTTCTCTAGGATGATTCCTGGTGATGGAGGGGCAGGTGTAGTCTGACCTGCTCCTTTGCCCATTGTCAGCTTGATTTCCAGATTTCACACCTCTGATGGGACCTGGAATGCTCAAAGCTGCCCTGGGAACATGTCCCTGGCACGGATGGGTTCCATCTCCTGCTCCTGCCTTTAGCCTGAAATCCTCCCCTAGGGATGGTTTTCAAGAAAAGCTGAACACATGGTCAGACCTATCTTGGCTGCTTGTGATCCAGAGCTGCTGAAGGTCTGGGATTTTCTTTAAGTTCTTTTTTCATCCTGGTGAGTTTGAGATGAAGCTTTGGAGAAGTGTCTGAACAGCACCAGCTGTTTGCTGTTACCCCTGTCCATCTCCAGACACCTGCACTGCCCATGTTCCCTTGTTTCTGGATGCCATAAATCTTAATTTCATTAATAAAAATGTCTATATTGTTTAATCTGTGACTTGCTGCTTACTTGGATTTAAAATTCCCATTTGTGAGCATTCTACTCTGCACCCTTCAGGGGATCTGTGCTGCTGTGGAAAGCCTTCAGGCACCTGCCAGCCCCTTTTGGCTCAGGAATGGTCTTGGGAATGCCCATCCACCATTTACCTTTTCCCTTGGTGGACCAAATACATGCTGAAATTCTTGTGAGATGGATGGGCAATAAATGTGTGAAGTTCCTGCCTCTGCCCACCTGGAGCTCTGCAGCTGAGAGGCCTTGACAGCATCTCTGTGCAGAGAGCTCCTTTTCCTTCTGCTGACAGACCTGGTGAACTATAAGAGCTGGATTTTGAGCTTTTCTCATCCGACACAGCCCTGACAGCAGGTTTGGAGGAGACTTTGCATGTTTGCAGCTTCCTAAGGATCTCTGGTTGGATATTTTGTGCTTCCACAGGGTGGCCTCAGACCTCCAGGCAGTGTTTGGTCTCATAAAAAACTGCAGAGATGAGTGAAGGTGAGTAAAACACACAGATGGTCTCTGATGGAGACAGGCTGGGAGAGCTGGAGGTGTTCAGCCTGGAGAAGAGAAGGCTTCAGGGAGACCTGTCAGCCCCTACAGGGGCTCCAGGAGAGCTGGAGAGGGATTTTGGACAGGGGCCTGAAAGGGCAGGACAGGGACTGGCTTCCCACTGCCATAGGGCAGGCTTAGATGGGATATTGGGAAGGAATTTTTGTCTGTGAGGGTGGGCAGGCCATGGCACAGGTTGCCCAGAGAAGCTGTGGCTGCCCCTGGATCCCTGGAAGTGTCCGAGGCCAGGTTGGACAGGGCTTGGAGCAACCTGGCCCATCCCTGGAAGTGTCCAAGGCCAGGCTGGGCAGGGCTTGGAGCAACCTGGGCTAGTGGAAGGTGTCCCTGCCCATGGCAGGAGGTTGGAATGAGATGATCTTTAAGATCCTTTCCAGCCAGGCCATTCTGTGATTCTATGATTGTGTTTTTCCTGCCCTTACTGAATTTCCCATGACAGGACACCAGGAGGAGCTCCAGGGTAGATAAGTCTGGTTTATTTTATGATCCCATGGCCTGGAGCAGTAGGATGTGGCTGTCTTACCTCCCCCGGGTGCTGGTGGCCACCTCGGTATGTCCTCTGAAATTGGGAGAGGGGTCTTTGGTGACAAGGGAAAAACAAACATCTGCCAGAGGCAGAGAGGTTTGTGGGCATCAGCTGGATCTGGCCAACAGCCTGAATCTGTGATAGCACCAGAGAGGTCGTCCAGTTCCTGGATGCTCAGCCACATGAACATCTGCTATATTTTTAATGTATATTATACTAAAAAAAGTATATATAATAAAAATATAGTTCAGTTTTGGGTCCTTCCGACGAGAAGGACATTGAAGGGCTGGAGTGTGTCCAGAGATAGAAACAGGGCTGGGAAAGAGGATGGAGCAAGACTCTGATGAGGAATGACTGAAGGAGCTGGTGGGGCTCAGCCTGGAGAAAAGGAGGCTCAGAGGGGACCTTCTGGCTCTCTGCAACTCCCTGACAGGAGGGGGGAACCAGGTGGGAGTTGGTCTCTTCCCCCAGGTAGCAAGGCAACATTGGTTCTAATATTTATAGAATATTATTCACTGTTATATTTAATTTCCAGGCTTTGTTCTGGCTCATGGGAAAAAACCCCTGACAGTTCCATAGAGGATGAAAATGATGGTGGGGTTTGTGATGCTCTGAAAGAAAAGCAAGGAGAGAATAGAATGGAGATTCTAATTCTCAAGAAACCCAGCTTGAGTAATATTAGGGGCTGGATAGGGAAGAGCCTATGGGGGAAGTGTGTGACCCAGCCCTTCTGCCCTGTCCTGCCACACGGCTGGTCCTGCACCAGGGCTGTGAGTGCAGTGTCAGGCCATGCACCCAGTGCTGCCCTGGCACCTTATTTCGTAGACTTACAAAATGGTTTGTTGTCAAAAGAACCTTAAAACCCACCCAGTTCCAAACCCCTGCCATGGGCAGGGACAACTTCCACTAGCCCAGGTTGCTCCAAGCCCCATCCAATCTGGCCTTGGACACTTCCAGGGATGGGGCAGCCACACCTTCTTTGGGCAACCTGTGCCAGGGCCTGGCCACACTCACAGGGAAGAATTCCTAACATCTCATCTGTCTCCCCTCCTGTCTCCAGAGCAGAGGGGCTCCAGCTCTCAGAGCATCTTCATGGCCCTTAACACATTGTTACTTAGTCCTGTACTTTGTAAGTCCTTAGTCCACCTCCTCTCTGCAGGGTTATTGATCCTAGAAATCAACCCCCCTATAAATCTCCCCGCTGTGAAACAGGTGAACACCCAGACTGGGGGCATTAGGGATGAAATCCCCATGCTGGCACCTTCAGCATCATCTAATCCCTGCCTCCCACTCATCCCACTGCTCTGTCCAAAATGTGAAGAAGATTCAGGGGTGACAGCCAAAAATGAGGTTTGTCCTTGACCCGTGGAGGGAGCCCAGAGGTGCCCCTGGTCCCCTCTGAGGGCTGTGACATCACTGTGATGCCTAAAAGCCAGGAAATAAGTCTTTAAGACTCTTTTGAAGTATTAGAAAGCAAAAAGTACTCGTTTATTACAGCATGCTGGAAGCACAGGAATGTTTTCCAAAGTGTGAATCCTGGACTACATAAGTGTTACAACTTTATACTATCATCTAATTACAATATTCAGTTTCTAATTGCCACATTTGGACATTATCTCATTGCTTACACCCACTCCCAAAACTGCCTGTCCCTTCGTTCCTCCCTCAGATACTCCTCACACATTTGAATTGGTGGTCACAAAACAACCCCCCCTTCATCCCTGTCCTCCTCTTTGCCTTCATCTCTCTCCTTCTTGGAACATCTTCAAGGCTTCTAAATCTTCCGAGTAGTTTTGACTTGGTTATATCAAGCAATGTGCCTGTTAACATCTTTTTCTGATCACATTTTTTTGACAGATAAAATTTTCTTTGCTTTGCTAAAAATCCTTGTCTGTTTGAATCCTTGACAAGAAATATTAAAGAGCATTTCCTGAATCTAATACAAAGGTGCTTAGCTAAAGTGCTATACTAAAAGTGCCAAAAGAACTAAACTCAAATCTATATGATATAGATTTTAAGGCGTCGGCTGTCATGCCGGAGCAGTGTGTGACCACATTCCCATGCAGAGGTTTCTGCTGGTGGTATCTATGGCACATTTCCCCTCAAATTTTGGTGTTTTCAGTTCACACCTCTTGGCTGTGGTCTGCACTTGGCCACGAGCTTTGCTGGTGTGATAAAGCCCTGCCAGCAAACCCCGCCCAGGGTAACACCTACGTGGGTGCAAATGGTCAGAGCTCTAAGGCGAAAGTTGGGTGCTCTTGTGGTGTCACCCATCGGAAGGGGAAAACCTGGGGTGGCCAAAGAGGCAGGAGCAAGCTGCTGAAGAACAAGCAAGCCCTGCCCACTGCTGCAGCCACCTCAGCCTGGAATGTTGCTTTGATCCTGACATCCAGAGGTTTCGGAGGCTGCAATTTCAGCCCTTTGCTGCTGCAGGCTGGCGAAGGTCCTCTGAGCAACCTGATCTAGTGGAAGCTGTCCTGGCTCCTGGTAGGGAGTTGGAACAAAGTGATCTTTAAGGTCTCTTCCAACACAAGCCATTCTGTGATTCTATGGTCCAAGCCCAACCTGGAATGAAGAATTTCTCATACCTGGAGCCCCTGCAGTGCTGTGAAACCAGAACCTGCATATAATGAGTCCTGCAGTGCAAACAGTGGGGTTTCCTTATAGCAACTCAAGAGTGGAAGAGTTCCTGTAAACAAATTAAAATTCTCTGGTCTCTTTCCAAGTCCCCATGGTGCTCCGAGGTCATGACGTGTGGGAATAAACAGCTTTTTTGAGATAACTCTGTTTTCCCGTATTTAGGGAAGAAATTCTTCCCTGTGAGGGTAGGGAGGCTCTGGCACAGGTTGGGCAGAGAAGCTGTGGCTGCCCCATCCCTGGAAGTGTCCAAGGCCAGATTGGATGGGGTTTGGAGCAACCTCGCCTAGTGGAAGGTGTCCTTGCCCATGGCAGGGGTTGAAACAAGATGATCTTTAATGTCCTTCCCAACCGAAACCATTCTGTGTTTATTTGTTTGTGAGTACTTTTCCTCCCTTACAATGATTTGTGTTGGGTGACCTCTTTCGATCAAATTTTCAGTGAATTCAGTGAAATACATGTTCAGTCATAGGAAATTTCAGGTCAGAGAGGGAATTCTTGCTGAAGTGACGAGCTGCTGAAGACACAAGATGTGCGTGGAAGGCGGTGGCGGGGGCTCATAACCCGTTACTTGTACGTACGACGTCATTGCTTCGTCACGCGTAAGGGTTTCCACTTAACACTGTTCGTGCACAAGCCAACCCGTTTTCATGGCAATGCCCTTTCCTTTCAGGGCGAGTGCTCAGGGGGAAAAAAAGGAGGTCAGTTTCTGGGCTAAAAACAGCGAATTTCTGGTAATTCTGCCCTCTCTTGGTCTTCCACGCTCAGCGTCGCATCTCAGTAGATGCACTGGTGGATATAGAGGACAGTCAGAATAGGAACATGTGTCACAGAATTTGTGTTACCTCAGGTAAACTTGGCAACCTGAAACATGAAAAATTTACATGAGAAGAGTCACTGCTCTCTGAGGTGACAGTTGAGTCAGACCACAAAATCACGACAACATCCTGCAGTGAGGTAAAGCATCAGTCAATGGACATTTCTGTTGGTATTACTCAAGAGAGGTGACAGAGCAGGCACCAGATTAGTCCCTTCTCACTGGAAAATTACAAGAATTTGTAAGAGGGTTCTGATTTTCTGTAGGACCGAAAATGTCATGAATCTGTTGATTTCCTGGAGGACTGAAAATGAATTTGTGAAGAGCCCTGCACCTCAGTCTTCTGCTTCCGGCGTGGCTTTGGGAAACATTTCTCTCAGGGCTTTACATCACAGAAAGGCTGGTCAAAGTGGTTGTATAGTTGGGGTTTTTGTTTGGTTGGTTTTATTTGTTTGTTTTTTGGTTTTGTGGGGGTTTTTCCCCCCTGTTTGTTTCGGGTTTTTTATTTTTGCCATAAAAATAGCTTTTGCTCCCAAAGAGACCTGCTGGTGCTCCTGGAGAAACAGGATGTGTGGTGGTTTTTCCCATCCAGTTTGTGGCTCATCCATTCTGGATCACAGGATGCAGAGTCCTGTTTCTGCTTTTATTTTCGTGCCTCTCTCCCCTAATTGTAAAATGGGGGTTATGTGATTAAGAGTCATTAAATGTCCCGTGGACACCAAGGAGCAGGACCAGGTGGAGGAACCCAAATAACGCATTGCCAATGATGCCCTTGAGCCAACTCTTCCAGGGCTGTCCAAGGAGGATGGTCAATCCCAGTTCACATGTGAGTCCCACTGGGCAAATCAGTTTCCCCACCTCAGCTTGCTGGCTGTGGGGCTCTGGGACTCATTTTAATGCGCTGGGAAGAGCTTTTTGGGATTGTTCAAGACTTATGGGGTGTGCAGAGGAAGGAGCAAAGCTGGGGAAAGGAAGGGATAAGGTGGATCAGTAAGGGACATATGTATATGTATGTCAGTGTAGAAATATTGAAGACACCAAATGGACATGCTCCAGATATTGGAGCCACCATAAATCGGGGCAGGATGCCAGACCAGAGGGTCTGAAAATTCGCTGCTGGGAATACTGGGAGTACTGGGAATTCTAGACCACCTACTGGGGAGATTGTGGGATCTGGGAGTTGGCTGCTGGTAAGAAGCAGCTGTCGGGAAGACCCTCTGGTGTGTGTTTGTGTCTCTGCATGAATGGGGGATCCAGGGACAGCTGCTGCAGAGATCCAGTGGTGGGATCGGTGTCCCTGGAGGTTTTTAAGGAGAGACTGGATATGACATTTAGTTTCGTGGTCTAGTTGAAAGGGTGGTGTTAGGACATAGGTTGGACTCGATGACCTTGGAGGTCTTTTCCAACCTAAATGATTCTGTGATTCTGTGTGTGAATATATATAGATATTTATTTATATTATTATAATTAAAAAAATTATATTTATATTTGCCTGGCGGGATACTGACTCCATGTGGGTCTGCTCCAGTGCTACCACAGGGAGTCTTATGCTCCCACCTCTCCCCACACCTCACCCCTCACCATTTCTTTGCCATCACTGTCTACAAACACTGCCCTGGTGGAGGTGGGTATAATCCTTTCACCCCTTTCAAAATGAGAAAAACCCCACTGTTTAAAAATGCTTTCTATTTTCTCCAGCCCCTGTGGCACTCGGGGGATGGTGAGGCAAAATGCAATACAGTATGGCCATGGGGAGGGTCACACAGAATCATTTGCACAGAACTGCAGGATTGATTAGGTCAGAACAGACCTCTGAGATCGCTGAGTCCAACCTTTGACCAACCATCACCTGGTCAACCAGCCCAGAGCACTGAGTGCCATGTCTAGTTTTTCCTCAAACACCTCCAAGGATGGCACTCCACCACCTCCCTGGGAAGCCCATTCCAATGTCTAATCACCCTTTCTGTGAAGAAATTCCTCCTAATGTCCTACCTAAACCTCCCCTGGAGTAGCTCAGGATTTTGTCCTCTTGTTCTGTCACATACTGCCTGGGAGCAGAGTACAGTTCCCCTGGTTCCCCTCTGCTGTCAGGGAGTTGCAGAGAGCCAGAAGGTCCCCCCTGAGCCTCCTTTTCTCCAGGCTGAGTCCCTCCAGCTCCCTCAGCAGCTCCTGCTGCTCCAGACCCTTCCCCAGCTCTGTTCCCCACCATGAATTTCCATGGAGTCCATCCAGGAGAAATCCTGCTCCAAAGCCCACACAGCTGATAAGGCCAGAGAAGGGACAGGAGACCAAAATTCCAACAGCACAGCTCGGGAAGGGACTGGGAATCAAAGCTGAGCTGGAATGGAGCCCCTGGTGATGGTGGTCAAGGCCAGTAAAGGCAATCAGTGCTCTTGGGACCTTACAGGGCACGTATGAGCCATTCAAAGAGCTCTCCAGAATCCGTCACCACAGTGGGGAAGGCTCCTGGTGCCCTGAGGTCTCCCCGGAGGAATCCTCCATGGCACCTCTTCTTCTCCTGCCCAGTCCCTGCAGGACACAGGGCTCCCCAAGGCGAGGTGGGGGTGGATTGTGCCGTTGAGGCCAAGGGAGGTTCAGTGGTGGAGTTCCATGTCCTGTGCTCATTTTGAAAGCCTTGCTGGGTTGGGTGCCTGACTTTGCAGCTTGCTCATCTCTGCCACTTTGGTTTGCGTGAGGTGTGTGGAAGTGCATCCCCACATGTGTTTGCGGTGAAAGAACATTATTATTATTAGAAAGAGGGGGTGGGAAGGGTTAAAAAAAAAAAAGCCAGCTGAATAATTTTTTTTTTCTTTCTCTTTTATTTCCCTTACCTCTTTATCTGCCTGAATAAATGGTATTGGCTGATTCGGGGTCCTGGTGATAGCATCTGCCCTCCCCTTTTTGGAGGTGGATGGGAGGAAGTGGGCTAGGAAATGAAATATCAGCTCCTAACCTCGAGTCAGGTAAGGCAGCTGTGCTGCAATGGAAAGAGTGGTAGTGGCTGAACTTGGCTATAAAAAGGAGATCACAACCTGCTTCGAGACACAAGCAGAGTGGAAGGGGTCTCAGAGGAGGAGAACTCTTGTGCCTTGTCACCCTGTGCATCCATCCAAAGCAGCAAAGAGGTTGCCATGGCTTTTTCCAGCTCTGCTGCCATGGTAAGTACTTATATTTAACATAAGGATTAAGAAATATTGGCTGCAAGAGAGAAAGCAGAGTGCAGGTCCCATGATTTCTACAAGAAACCCTTTTGGTGTGGTGGGACCTGGCGTGGTTCTGATTCTGTCTGATGCAGCTCTGTTTGGAGTTTTAGTGACAAGCATGTGGTGGACTGTTCATTATGTATTTATCTGTCAGTTTGGGGAGAGAGTCCTTTCCTCAGACAACATGTTATCCAAATTGCTGAAATTTCACCGTGAATGTCTATGAATTGAAATTTCATTGGGTAGCATTTGCAGTACTGTCGGCTCCTGTAATTTGCTTAAAAGCTCTGTGTTTATTTTGTCTTCTTTGTAGGAGTTGGATTTGATGATCCTTGTGGGTCCCTTCCAACTCAGGATATTCTATGACTCTAGGAGTCTCTAAAACCCTTTCTCCTAGAGATGGCCCAAAAATCTCAGATTTCCTTGGAAAAAGGGCTATTTCCAGCAGATGTGGGTGACCAGTCCTTACTGTCCTGAGAAATCATAGGGATTGCCAGATTTCTAAGGCATACGGTCAGCTGGGTAAGGGACCCAACTTTGTAGTTCATAAGACAGTGCTGGGTGACTGTGGAGGAGGATCTTTTGTAGCTTGTTGAAGAGATGCCCTTCTTGGTGCGAAGCCAACCAGGAGTCAGAGTTTAAATCAGAGTTCAGCGTCTGTTCTGATGAGTTTTATTTGCGTTGTTGTGCTGTTTGCTCATGCTGGTCCATCCATTGATGGTCCAGTCTAGTCAAGACTTGGCTCTTTGTGATCCCTCTTTCTTGACTTGACAGAACTAACGACACTTTCCTCTCTCCCAGTTCAGATCACTGGTTTTGGTGCTGGTTCTATCCCTCGCTGTGAGGAGCTCACCCCACGAGAAGGTGGTTCACCCTCAACCCAGAAAGGGCGGTGCCTCTGTGAGGCTGAGTGAAGATTGCCTGAACCAAAACGATCTCAAATTCCCCACCACAGTGAAAGTTGACATTCGCATCAGCAAGTCACACCATGCCTTTAGGATGGTCCATGATGTCAGGAACCGGTCTCTCGCTCCTTGGGATTACAGGTAAGTGTTTAGTTGTTATCTAAATTGTAATGGGTTTTTTTTTTGGAAATGAATGATGGCTGGTTCTCAGAGTTTGTCCAGAATCCCTTGTTACCTGGAACTTGAATATTGCAAACACTTCTTGACACACACTGACATTTTGATGTTGGGTGAGATTTCTCCAAGAGAAACTGTTTGCAGTGCAAAGGGACGTCACTGGAATGTTTTCTGATTGTCTTGTCAGCCTTTGCCAATCACAGAACATTTTAGGTTGGAAAATACCTTTAAGATCATTGAGTCCAACTATTCCCCCAGCACTGCCAGGGCCACCACTAAACAGTCTCCTCAAATGACACATCTACACAACGTTTAAACTTCTTCAGGAATGAGGACTCCATGACTGCCCTGGGCAGCTGTGCCAGGGCTGGACAACCCTTTCAGTGAAGAAATTTTTTACTCATATCCAATCTAAACCTCTGCTGACACGACTTGAGGCTGTTTCCTCTTGTTCCTTGGCAGCAGAGCCTGACCCCCTCTCGGCTCCCCTTTCCTGTCAGGGAGTAGCAGAGAGTGAGAAGGTCTCTCCTGAGGCTCCTTTTCTCCAGGCTGAGCCCCTCCAGCTCCCTCAGCTGCTCCTGCTGCTCCAGACCCTTCCCCAGCACTGCATGTTGTTGAAGGGGTAATGAAATGAATTACTCCTCTGGGAAAACAATCATGTCAGTACATTGTAATTTTAAATTTTCCAAACTGAAAGAGTTTCTGGATGCTGAAACTAAAACCAAACAAAACTGAATGGTACAATTGAGATCAGGTCTGTGTTTAACCCAGCTCCTCTCTATTCATCAGCTCCTAAAGAATGATACAGCAGCATTACCCTCCCAAAATTGATTCAGTTTCTAGGAAATCATTCCAAAAAATGTTGAGGTTAGGAAAATTACTTGGCTGTGGTGAGGATCCACAGGTGAACAGTATGAATAGCGAGGTGTTTTCATGGAGGTGGACCAGAAGATCCATGCTGTGCAGAGACATAAATCACTTTCGTGTGCCCTTCCCCAGGCTCGACGAGGATCCCAACCGCTTCCCCCAGGTGATTGCTGATGCCCAGTGCCGCCTCTCGGGCTGTGTGGATTCCCAGGGGCAGGAGGACCACAGCCTCAACTCCGTGCCCATCAAGCAGGAGATCCTGGTCCTCCGTCGGGAGCAGCAGGGCTGCCGGCCCACCTACCGCCTGGAGAAGAAGGTCATCACCGTGGGCTGCACCTGCGTCACTCCAGTCATCCACCACCAGTCCTAGGAGGAGTTACTGGGGGGGGCAACGTTGGGAAGAAGGCATCTCTCCCATCTCCTGTCTCCTCTGGTGAAACCCCACCGTTGCCCACCTCGAATCCCAGGAATTCCACACGCCATTGCCCTTCCAAACCTGAGCAAATTGCCTCCTGAAAGTCATGATTCAGCTGCTGTTGATTTATGGGCTTTAGAATGGGAATCACGGGGTAGCTGGTGATGGAGGGGAGGGACAGGGATGGAGAACAAGCTTTGTTTCTGAACCCAAGCAGTGAGAGGGTAAAATGGGGCTTTTTTAAAATTTAATTTTCATTGTGGTTTGCACCACAATCAAAGGAATTATGGTTTCAAAAGTTGTTCTTGGCAATAAGTTGCCCTAATGAACACATACCCAGCAGCACTGCCTCAAAAAATTCCTCCTCCTTCACCTTCTCCCGCCCTTCCTCCTCCTCTACCCATTTCCCTTCTCTGGCCAGCCCTGCTTCCTAAGATATTACCAGTGCCAATCAGACATTAGTGCCAACAGGCCTGATTGCCATCACACTCTGGGTTTGTTTGGTTTTGTTTCGTTTGGGCTGATTTATTGCAGAGCATTTTGGGAGAGAACTGAGTCCACTGCAATGAGTGTTAAAATAATGAAGAACTAATGAGTATTTATATTTCTATTTATGTCTTCTATTTATGACTGTATTTATGGCCTTGTGCGTGCTCAGAGTATTAAAAAAAGGGGTAATTTTAATCTGTATTTATTCAATAACTTATCTGCTAAATAAAAATCATATTTTATTTACAAAATGTTGCTTTGTGGTAGCTCAAAATGAAAGCAGACACAGAGAATGAGTTTGTGCTGCAGTAGAACCGAGAGACTTCAGCAAAGATCAGACACTTTCTGGTGCAGTGATATGAGTAAGAGGGGGCAGAAGAGAATTTTCAGCCTAAATAGATGAAATGATGCCGAAAAAGAGGCTAAAAGGGATGAAGGGAAGTCCTACAGGCAGCACCGGGGTAGTTGGCAGTGGAGCCAGGTCCTTCAAACCTTGGGGATGGCCTCTAGGGATGGTGGGAAAAGAGGTGGGAGATATCACATTGCAGGGCTGCATCTGGAATATGGGAGCTGGGAAAGGCCTGTTCTGTCCTTTTCCAGGCAAGAAGTCACCCTTATAAACACCCTGCTCCTCCAGCAGCTGGATGGCTGCCTGAAGAGGAATGCAGGGAAATGGGAGGTGGTTTCTCACTGCTCTTTGGCCAGTTAAACAATAGGTGCTGGGATTGAAGTGGAACCATCAAGGGAAGAATGAATTGTGCCTGCAGGGCAGGGTTGTCTGCTGAGCTGAGAGTTCTGCCTTAGGAAAGGAGGCATTGCCCTCTCTCTCTCTTAGCTGCACAAGGAGCACAGCCCAGCAAGGCTCACAGTTCAGGAGCTGGACTCGATGATCCCTGTGTGTCACATCCAGCTCAGGGTATTCTGTGATTCTATAAGTATTTATTATTTTATCAAATTGCTTCAATGTTACTTGTTTGTGGGGGTTTTTTTGACAGTACTCATCTTTCATCCAGAGAGAGATGAGCCAGACTCTCCAACCTCTGACTTTGATCTCTGCTGGTGGAGGCTTTAAGCCTGTATTTCCTTTTGCCTCTAAATTTAAATCGGGGCAAACTTGTGTGAATGCATTCTCGTGTTTCATTTTGACTGCACAGAAAGCACTTTAAATTACCTGGTGCAGGTAATTACCTGGGTTTCCTCCCCGGAGTAGGTCGGGCGAGTTGTTGGGTCTAAATGACTCAAGGCCAGGTTGGATGGGGCTTGGATCAGCCTGGTCTAGTGGAAGGTCCCTGCCCATGACAAGGAGTTTGGAACCAGGTGATCCTTAAGGTCTCTTCCAACCCAAGCCACTCCAGGATTCTGAGATTCTGTGATGATTCCTTTGATGCTTTTTTTTTTTGTTGTTGTTGAATCAGGGATATTCTCTGCCGTGTGGGTCGCTGGAAGGTGGTTCAACAGTCCATGGACAAACATCTCATTCAATTACAAGCATTTGTACTCATTTGTTGCCAGCAGCTGTTTCGTTATGACCACCAAGCCCTTCATGTGGTGGAGAGCAAACCCACGGAGGCGTTTTCTGCTCACTCTCATGGATCACCAGCTCTTCTTTTACAGTAACCACGGACTAGGAAATTGTAACCCAGTTCTTACTCTTGACCTATTTCTTTCCCTCTCGATAAACTCACTTTGTGGGGTTGTCCTCACTTGTTTTCTCAGGAAGAAAACTGCCCTCTGTCTCTCTTCCAGGTCATAATTACTTTGACATTGGGTTCCTGGCTGCTTAACGAGCATACACTCCTGTGCCGATGCTCCTAAACATCCATCCCCTTACCCTAAGAGTTGTCCTACCTGGATCAACGATGAATTAGTTAGTTAAGAAAAAACACAAGTAGCTAATTAAGGAAGTCAGGAGGTTTTGCAGCCAGAGCCATGAACTGCAAACCACATACCTCTCAGGGAGGCATGTGGGGATTGCTTCTAAACACAAACAGCAATGAAGGGTTTTACCTTATGGCGTAATTCTTAGAGTGCAGCTGGTTGTAAATACCAGCCCGGTTATATTTTAGGTGCTGGCTTTCATTTCCAGCTATCTATTAATTTGGGGGTTGGCACTAGAATGATCTCTGAGCTCCCTTCCAACCATTCTGTGATTCTGTGAATCTGAGAACACGGCAAACGAGTTTATGCTTCTTGTAAACAGCACAGTCATATCACCACCGAGAGCAAGCTCAGTTCACAGCTGGAGACCAGCCCTTGCTAAAGGCTGGGCTTTGTTTTAACACTTCAGCAAGAGATGCAGCCCCTGGGTGTCCAGTTGGGCATCTCTGGCTCTCAAAGTGGCTTAGGGTAGCCTTCAGGGACTCGGTTGTTTCACCAGGAGGAGAAAACACATCTGTAGGTGCAGTAGCAGTGCCACAGTATCTTCTTGTAGCCTGCTGGGCTAAGCAACCTCCAGTCACAGGTTGGTATCTGAGCCTCACAGCCTTTCCTGTCCCTTTCTTCTTGTTTGCCTCTCAAAACCTCCTTTCCCTGCCCCTTCTCACTGTTGCCCTTGCTGTGCCTGTTCTGGCAGCTCAGGCGGGGATCCTGGTGGAGCAGCTCCCGTGGGATGTTGGTGGGAGCACGGTGAAGAGACTCCTGGGGGGCACAGCAGTGACCTCTGCTCAGGTGGACACCTCCTCTCTGACCTGTGCTGTCACCTGTGGATGTATTGACCTGAAAGTGTGAGTCAGGCTTCTCTGGACCCTTGGCTACAGGCAGAATGATGCTCCTGAGGGGTGTTCAAAGGGGCTATGGACCAGGGCACCCTGTTCTACAAAAAAATACTGCTTTTTAAAGTGTGTCAATTTAAATATATAAAGAACGCAAAGGCTGCAACGTTAAAGGCTGAAACAACCCAAGAACTGTTGGCGTTTGTGTTTGGTAAACCAGAAAAAATGTTTAATGGCTGGAAACCCCAGACGTCAATGTGGTTTGTTCAGAGTCAGATCTCACAGGAGAAACTTGGAGGGTATGAGCAACGTTCTGGTCAGTCCTGTGGGGTTCTGCGGGTTGGTGCCAACGTGGTGGGTATAGATCATGGGGGGATGTTCTAGAGATGGACCAAGACACCAGTACAGAAACCTGCTCCCATATCACCACCACGGGGTAAAACATGAGACTCACCTTGACCTTCTCCATGAGGGGGGGCAGGCCCTGGCACAGGTTGCCCAGTGAAGCTGCGTCTGTCCCAACCCTGGAAGTGTCCAAGGCCAGGTTGGACGGGCTTGGAGCAACCTGGGATAGTGGATGGTGACCCTGCCCATGGCAGGGGTTTAGCCTAGATGATCTTTAAGGTTCCTTCTACCCAAACCATTCTATAATTCCATAATCTCCTTTTGTCTCCATCCCCTTCTTCCTTTTACTTTGATATTATTTTTAACCTCATGCTTCAGGAGAATTTAGATGAGTGGGTGTCACCTGCATTTTCTACAACACTGTTACCAGACAGGGACAAAAAAACCCACCAAACCTGCTTAATGTATCTGTGATTGATACTCCTTGGCAGTGTCAGAGCTGTTGGTGGAGATGGGACTGTGCTGGTGCTGGTTTTCAGGAGCTGAGAAGTCAGTCAGGTTCAGCACCAGAAACAAAACCACCCCTTCTGCCTTTTGCTGCTCAGAAAGAGGAGTTCCAGGAGCTGGACTTCGATGACCCTTGTGGGTCCCTTCCAACTCAAGATATTCTATGATTAAAAACATTTTCCATCTTTTCTAATTATTCTTCCTACTTCCAGTGTTAGATGGTGGCAGCAGGTACAAACCCTCAGCTCCTCAGAGCAAACCCTTCCTGCTTTCTGTGTAACTTTTTACTTACCTATTATTCCTTCAGAACAGCTTTTCCACCTTTTCCTGTGACTTTTCCAAAATCTTAAAAATCTGTTTTATGCTCTTTGGGGGCCATGGATTGACAAAATACTCTTTTCTGGGCACAGCTTTCTATGAGTGAGTAAAACCAGTACAAACCACCATGTTTCTGCTTTATCTGCATTCTTAGTAAGCACAATGTGTTTATATCGTGATCAAGGTTCCCTGTTCTGGTAAATGAATAGAGATAGTTGATCTTCTCTCTAACTTGCCCCTAGAATGTTTTTTTTTTAGTGTGGCTTTTGATTTCAGACTTCTGAAACCTGTGTTCTTGACCTCCTTGCAGTTGAATCTGTATCACCTTTCATAAGCATTTGGTATCTATCCAGATTGCTTTGATAAATGACAATGATGAGCGTGATTATCTGATCATTTGCTGCACAAATCCAATCTCAAACTTCCCTTTCTGCTGAGTTTTGCTCACAGGCTGCCAAGCAATCTGTTTGCCAAGACACTGCTGCTCAAACTTTGCAAACAGACATGAAACTGAGATGGAGAGCAGTGGAAACTTTTATGTTGAGGAGGCTTTTGTAGCAATTTCCCCCCCCCTCTCCCTCCACCAATGATAGCATTGAAGGGTATCACATTAGCTGAGATTTGCACTGAAACTCTGGAAAATAAGAAGGAACAAACTTTACCTGTTGAACCTCCAACTGGTAAGAGCTGTGCAAGGGTGAAAGAGGAGCCCTACTCTCTTCAGTCTCTTCTCGTGGTCATTATTGACCATAGCCATGAATGTTTGCCCAAAATAATGACACTGATTGGGTGATCCGTGGCAGGATGCATTGGTTTGGGATTATTCTGCACCTTTACAGCTGAATGCAGCAATGTGAAGGAAAAACTCTTGGCTCCTGATGCCAGGAGTTATGGGAGAAGTTGCAGTAGAAAAGAAATCAGTCCTCAGACCCACTGAAGTCTTGTGATCACTTATTAAATGCCTCTGCAAGAGTATGTGCAACACCCCAGCAACCTGCCTTTGAGTAAGAAAGGGTTGTGTCCCAAGGCATAGATTTAGTTGGGTTGGTAAATGGTCCAAGGAAAATCATGCTGCTGGAAGGGGAATTGGAGTATCTTGACTCAGTCCAGATTTGATGGGGCTTGGAGCAACATGGTCTAGTGCAAGGTGTCCCTGCTCTTGGCAGGGGTGTTGGAACGAGATGATCTTTAAGGTTCCTTCCTACCCAGACTGTTTCATGATGATGATCTTTGCAGCCTGTCAGCAGAAAGCTGTTGGTATTGTGATGCCCCAGCTGTGTCATCTTTTTCTGATCTGGTTTTGGTTTTTTCCACCCAGTAGTTCTCTCAGCTTTATTAACCAGTCTCCATTACTCATGTGCAAACTCTAGCTCATGGCACATCACTCCCAGGTAAGAAAGAGTCGGACTTTCTGTGATTTTGACTGTTAGAAGTGACTTGGGTAAATTCCCGACAATTTGCCTAAACTCCTTCTAGGAGAGGTAAGAAGTTTAAAGATTATTTAATGGACAAGGCAGTTGGTTCTGTTTCAATTTTCCTGGACTGATATTTATATAAATCCTTGGAAACCTCAAAGGATGATTGGTCTGCAATGGTTTTTTCGGCTTGTTTTTTTTTGGGGGGGGTGTGTGTTGTTTTTTTTGGAAGTCTGTTTCCATGCTTGATATTCATGACACTGTCATCTGGGACAAACTTCAGGACATGCAGGAGACCTTAAGCAAGAATACCTGGAGATAAGGTTGGAGTGAAGCTAAGTTAGGATCACATACTCTCCTAGATTTCTACATATGGACAAAACTATTTCAGTGTTTGAAGGTAACTAAAGGCATGGCCAGAAGTTCCTTGTTGTGGTTGCAGATACTGTGATCACGTAGAGTTACCAAATGTTTCCTTGGGCCTACGTGGCAGGTCAAGGGATGGTGTGAAACCCGTGGCTGTGCCGTGGGTTAAGGTTATAGGATGACCCACCTGATGGTGTCTGGAATGGATTAGGGAGAGTTTAGGCTGACTGAAACACCTGGAGGGAATAACCCCCACCCAGCAAAAGTTGGGATGATCACATTTCCAGTTAGCACAGCTGGATTTGGAGAAGATGTTTTCACCTGGGAGGACTTTACCTCTCCTTAGGAACTTGCACCCCTGAGCTCTGCATCTCTACGAGTTCTGTGCTTGCTGTTGCACTCGCCAGTGGCATTCTGCCAGTGCCTGGGCAGGGTCACACCTCCCAGAGATGGCAGCAAACACAACACCCGTGTCTCCAGGAGGCAGTGCGCCTTCCGGAACGTGGAACAGCTTCATCTGAGCACTTTTAACCCAAGTGTGCTTTAAATAACCAGCCCTGCCGTGCCAGCCGCCCACCCACGCATCGCCATCTCAACCACAGCACAAGTGCTGTGTCAGTGCTCCACATCTGAAGCACTGACTGCTGGCAGCAAACGGATGGGAAGGACACGAGCGTGGAGAAAATAATGATTGCAATCAGCTAAGGCGTGGTTAATTGCTTCAATCACCCACCCGACTCACTCGTGCTCTTTTCCCCCTGTGCCCGGGTAGTGTCCCTGCTCCACAGAAAACGGGTTGAAACGGGTTGGACTGAGGTTGACATAATGTTGGAGCAAAGTTAAAACTCAGCTGGGGAAATGCACTCACCACTTTCTGGGAAGGAGTTATTTCCCCCCACAAAGAAGCACTTAAAGCCTTGTGTTGAACCCACCTTTACAAATCCTTTTCCAATTGGATAATTAGGTGAAAAACTGCATAATTACACAGTAGTCTTTTTTTTTTTTTTTACTTGTCTGTCCTTAATGTGAATCTCTTGAATGTTACCTGATCAATCATTTTCCTCTGGATATTTAAGTTTCTCTATTAGTAAAATGGCCATTTTCCTAACTTTTTTTCTGAGGCCTTTGCATTCTACTGCAGCAGAGCTAGAAGTTATTAAGAGAATTTTAGGTTCTAGCACCATATAAATCTATTTTATTGTAATAATGGAGTGATTTCCTGCCTTAATAAAAAGACTTCTTTACAAAGAAAGGAGAATACCAAAGAGTTTTTCACTGGTCATTTTTTATTACACAAAGATAAATAAACAGTATCTTAATACTTTATAACAATACATTAGGATAATACGTTATTACTATCTTTTCCACCAGCATAAATAGATTTGCATAAATAGAAATTTCAAAGTGTAAACTAAGGATGGGTAAAGAGATCCCATTATTTTTCAGCCCAGCACATGGAAATGTTTGGATTCTGAATTCATTAAGTTCAAGATTTTTTGAGAAAACATATTAATTTTTTTTTTTCCAAAGTGAGACTCTTGATTTTTATTATATTCTGACATATTCTAGCTAACCATTGTAGCTTGATTCAGTTTTGTGGAGTCTGAATCAGGCCCCTTGTTCTCAATGCAAGGAGGTTTTTCCAAGGCTCTCTCAACTACTGCCTCTCTTGGTGTCGGATCAAGGGCGTGACGCAGGTGCAGCCCACAGTGATGAGTTTCTTCTCCAGCCTGTAGGACTGCTGGCAGCCCTTCTGCTCCCTCCGCAGGACCAGGATCTCCTGCACGAGGGGGATGGAGTTGAGGCCGTGGTCCAGCTCTCCATCGGCGTTGACGCACCTGGAGTGGCGGCACTCGGCGTTCGCGATCGCCTGCGGGAACCGGTTGTGGTCCTCGTCGATCCTGGGGAGCAGGCAGGAAAAGAAGGATTTGAAATGGGAATGCTGCTCCCAAGGCAAGATAATCCGAGCAACTGGGGGCTCCTGAACCTGTCCATCCTGGGACACAGTGCCTGGGAAGGGGCAGGGAACCCTCCACTAACGTAGGCTTTTAAAAAATAGGCTGTAAGCAAGTGAGTAAGGACTTGATGATCTTGGAGGTCTTTTCCAGCCTCAGTGATTCTGTGATTCTAAATGTTCAGGTTTTTAAGTGTAAGACAAGCATGCCAGGTCGCATGCAGCTGCTTTTTCAAAGAACTCGCTTTAGACAAGCACTGGTTTTGAAAGACTGATCAGAAATTCTTTGAGCTTCCCAACATTCACTCTGATTAATGGAGCCCAAGCCCTTCGGCTTCCCCTCAAAACATGAAACATTAATGTTGATGTTATTAAATCACTATTGAATCTGGTATGATATTAACCCTCTGAGGTACTTTTTATGATGTCTTAGGTAAAGGATACTTTTGAAGGTAAAGCTTGCCCCAATATACAAATGAATTAGTTAAATTACTGAAGTAATTTGCTTTGGCTGCAGTATATTGCCCAGGCCTGTTTTTTGATTTTTTTTTTTTTGTTCTGTGCTACTTTCTGCACTGGTTCCCATTCAAAGAGGGTTATAGGGACTGTGGGTACCCTCATATTTCCTAAACCTCTCAACAGTGAAGCGCTGAAAATAAAGATGTGGGGATTGCCTTGGCATTGCTCTTGACCAGGGCATCCAGTCTATTTCCAAGCCTTAGGGACAAGGATCATACCTGTAATCCCATGGAGACAGAGAGCGGCTGCTGACATCAAGGCTCACTTTGGTGTCCTGGTTTGTGTTGCTGATGCTTATGTTGACTCTCACAGTTTGGGGAAATTTTGAGTCTTTTTGGGTCGGACATCCAGAGTGCTCTTGCTTGAAGAGGCTCCCTGGTTTGAGTCCAGGCTTGATCCCCTTCCCGAGGGGAGAAGTGCTGGCTGACAGGAGGGCCAGCAGCACCAGGAGCAGTGGTCTGAGCTGAAGAAAAGTGGTGGGTTTAGGATACGAGGCAGGCACAGCTTTGAAATTCACCCACAGTCAGTCTAACTGGTAAACAAAGCCTCTATTGCAGGTTGGAGTAATTACAGAAAAATACACCATATGTTACATTCACTTTTGCTTTCACAAACTGATTCTGACGGTGCCGACAGGTGTGATACACACCCCGTTGTAATTTGGTGCTAAATAAAATTAAATTATAGGAAATAATATAGGACAGGAGATTGCAGAAAGGATATAGCAAGAAAATGAGACCCTGAGGCTGAATTTTCAATGTATTTCTTGAGTCAGTATGTTGTGGTATCCCATGTCACAATATACTCGTAGAGCCTCACTGCTGCCCCAACAAACATTTTAGTTATTTTTAATTATTAATGGTTTAACCAAGCATTTCAAAGGTGGGTGAAGATCCCTAGCCCATCTATTAAAATTTAAACATGTCTCTATCAAACTGGGGCGGGGAACAAAATCAGAAAGCAAGTTCTTACCAGAGAAGCAGAAAGGGTCAGAGACATCTTCGTTCCTCCTCCTACTGTGGCTGGTGCTTGTGCTGGGCTCTGCTGAGCTGAAGGTGTCTGGGCACATTTGGTGCTGGACCTTTTATAAGGCCTTCTGGGCTGTCCTAGATAAACTGCTGTAGGTGTTTTTTCCCCCACCTTAACCTGTGGTTTCTGACCATAACTTGAATGCATATGTATGTGTATAGATTCCATTAACGCAGGTGGAAGACAGGATATGGGTTCGCCCTTTCTAAGGTCTGCAGATGATGTCATGCCTTCAGCCCTGTCACTCAAGTGGCAACAAAACTCAGTGATGGCATTAGAAAAACCACCAAAAAATAATTGATACTCAATGCAAATACGCGGGTGCAAAGTACTCCCATTTAAATTGGGATGCTGTAGGTGTCAAAAACAAATGTCACTGACACAGGTTGGATCTATTTGCTCCCAGGTTAGTCTGATGTCTTTTCACCACAACCTGGGCAGATGTTGAACAGCTGGCCACCATCCAATTCTCTCAAATTCTTGTCATGGGCTGTAATTTGTCTTGGTGTCCGAAGGAATATGTTCCTTCTCAGCCTCCTGTTTTCTTCTCAGCTCTCCTGCTCTGAACTAGGCTATTTTAATTCATGGTTACATGTCAGGTGTGATATCTCTGGTTTGATCTGAATGCTTTGTGATAGTGACTTTCTAAATTCAGTCATTCTCCATATAGGAAAAAAAATACCCACCAAACTTCATATTGAGCTTTCCACCTTTACATTTTACTTTCATTTTATTTCTGTTGTGCTATGAGGCAAGGTTTTGATCCTAAGCAAAGTGGTCTGGGAAGTGTGATGGATGCAGTTAAACCTTCTGGTCCCAGTTTAGGAAGAGGACAGAGGGGTTCAAAAGAAATATTGCAAAGGCTGTGAGCCTCTTGTAGGCAGGAAAAGTGGAAATAACTGCAGGCACCTCCTCCAAGGTATATAGGTGATGGAACACTGCATTCAAAAGTATTGGGAGCTAAAATACCTTGAACAGTGTATTCCCAAGGCATTATGACTCTCCATGTCCCAGTCCTGTGTCCTGGATGACAGTGACCAGTCATCCCGTGTAGCTCCTGGTCCCACACTGCGGTCTCTCCATCCTTTCCAAACCATATATTGCAGCTGTGAGTTGCCCTGCCTGGTTAATATTCGATCATGCAATATTTAGGAGAGTATTTTATTAGATAGTAGGAAGAAATTCTTCCCTGTGAGCCTGGTGAGTCTCTGGCAAAGGTTGCCCAGAGAAGCTGTGGCTGCCCCATCCCTGGAAGTGTCCAGGTTGGATGGGGCTTGGAACAACCTGGAATGGTGGAAGGTGTCCCTGGCCATGGCAGGGGGTTGGAATTAGATGATCTTAGCGTTCCTTCCAACCCAAGCCATTCTGTGATTCTATGATTTACATCCTCATGCTCAAGAGGACCATGGTGACCCTTCGACATGGTGACCCTCAGGATCCCTTTCTCCCACTCAGGGTTTTTTTCCCAGATTTTCATTAAGATACTGTAAGGGGATTGCAGACCAGGAGCGGCTGGACTGCTCCAAGGCTGTTCCCTCTTGTTTCTTTGGTTCATTGTTGTTGCTTTAGCTGATAACAACTGCTTTTGGGTTCGGTTTGGTTTTGTTTTTCTTAGGTAGATGTCTTGCTGAGACCCAAAGGCTCATTAAAAGCTGCAGGCTTGACCCTGAAAGGGACCTCGCCTGCAAGAAGGGATGTTTGCATTCACTCTCCTCATCTGCCTTCGGGGATTTAAATCAATAACTCTCCCGACAGTATTTAGGTCACTGGGATTTATGGGATGCTCTGGGACAGGGTACTTTTGTGGCATCTTTCAGTACCCTTTTTTGAGAGCTCAGAGCATTCTGGTTATGTCAGTCAGCAGCAGAGCAGGGATGAGAAAATTTGGGATAAAACAGTTGGGTGTGGATGTGGCACTTGGGGCCATTGTTTAGTGGTGGGCTTGGCAGTGGGTTAACGACTGGACTCGATGATCTTAGAGGGCTTTTCCAACCTTAATGGTTCTGTGATTTGTAGCAACGTGATGCCTCAAGAGAGGGGCAGGCTCCAATCTCCCAGGCTGCAGCTTCCCAGGTGATGATGCTGATGACAATGAACTATGAGATATAATAAACCAGGTACTTCCATGTTCTCCGGTGAAATTCCTGGAGAGTAGGTGAGGGGTGGACAAACACAAGGATGTTGATGATGCTCATTGACTGAATTGCAGTGAGATTCTTGGCAAATGAGCTTACAGTTTAGGAAGAAGGGGGTGAACCTTCCAATACTTGAAGGCACCCTACAAGAAATACGGAGAAAGACTATGTCCAAGGGCCTGGAGTGACAGGACAAGGGGAATGGCTTCAAACTGACAGAGAGTAGGGTTAAATTGAATACTAGGAAAAGAAAAATCTTCCCTGTGAGGGTGGGCAGGCCGTGGCACAGGTTGGGCAGAGAGGCTGTGGCTGCCGCATCCCTGGAAGTGTCCAAGGCCAGGCTGCACAGGGCTTGGAGCAACCTGGGATAGTCAAAGGTGTCCCTGCCCATGGCAGGGGGTTGGAATGAGATAGGCTTTAAATTTCCTTCCAGCCCAAAACATTCTATGATTCGAGGACTCTGCAATGTTGAGTCTACTCTTGTCTAACATTTCTTTCGTAGGAAATCCCTGCTCTGACAGTGGGTTGCAAGTTGCTTGGGTATGCTCTGTAAAGTGACACTCAGCATAACAACCTTGGTCTGCTGGTCAGACCTTTCCTCGGGTTTTATTTTGGTGGTATTTTCAAATGAAAATGATGCAAATGAGGTGTGTTTTTTTTTTTTTACATTTGCTTGATATTTATGCGTATGTGCAAATTTTACTCACCTTGTGCCATCCAGAGGAGGATGCAAATAAGAGTAGAATTTAATTTGCGGTTTCTGGGATACCCGTGACCTACATCCGCTTGTTTAAAAGCTGCTGATGCTTCAGAACTTAAATGTGTAGTTCAGTTTCCCTCCTCGAGTTACGGGACCTGCAGGTTAAAGGAAATGGTTCCCTCAGAAGGGGCTTTCTCTAATGCCACTTACTGAAAGATCCATTCAAAGTGGGTCAGTTAAATTTTCAACTTTAGAAGCAAAGAACATCTTCAAAAGCCCACGAGGCAGCGGAAGGTCAGATTCAACGAGGCTGACCCTAAATCCAGGCTTGTCTACCTTAAGTGTGTCAGTGGTTTGGGTTACCTCAGTGCTTGAAAGGTGAATAGTTAAGCGTTCAAACACGGCTGACGTACCACAACACTGCAACGGTGAAAAAAAACCTTTCCATGACTTATTTTGAGCCACGAACGTAATTTTTTTGCAATTGTCATAGGGAAGAATTGTGAAGGTCTGAGGAGAAAATAGACTTTTGAAATGTTTCCACCAGATCTCAATTATGCAAATGAAGCTCTCACATTTCTGGGACTAAGATTTTTCCGAATTCCAAATAATTATTTCATAGCTCTTAATGGCATGACGCGAAAAAAAAAAAATAAAAATTATTTTCCCTGTGAGATTAGAATGTACCCCACGGGATTTTGTTTTATTCTGACACGTAGCTATCTCTCAGCTAGAGATCTGGAAACTGGGACACCAACAAAAGCTTACTCAAACAAAAAAATTAAAGATTATCTAAAGCCTTTTGAAATGAAATCTATTTCTTCTCTCGGCTCTGGTGAAAGCTTTCTTGAGATTAGGTTGCTGTTTAAGTACTTTGCCCAGATGAGATTCTTCAGGAGCCCAGATCTGAGTGTGTTGCCATTGGTGACATTTTTTTCCACTAAAACAGTATCCTTGAACTGCAGAATGGTTTGGGTTTGGAGCCATTGACCCTCTGGATGTGACCACTCAAGTCCTGTCTGAGCTTGCTGTAAATTACAGGAGAAGTGGCAGAGATCTCCAAGTAATTTAAACATATTTTTCAACTGCTCTGAGTTAAGTTCATGATATTTCTGGAAAATAAGAGGCTTTTATTTACAAGTAGGAATGCATTTTCTTCCTTGTGAGTACACAAATCCCTATAAATACAGCAGCACTCTGCCTCCTATGCAGAAGCATTGCATGATCCACCCTGCGTTGTGGGGGTAATTTCTGGGAGTTCAATGATTAAACTGAGACTTAGGCCGGTGGTTATCCAAGAAAAACCTCAAATAGAACTTGGTGGGCCAAGGGTCTGAGCAACCTGGTTGAACACCGAAGCTTAATTCTAGTTTGGCTTAATTAAATCCTTCTCTGAGACATCCAGAGGTCCCTTTCAAACCAGTGGAAGGTGTCCCTGTCCATGGCAGGAGGGTTGGAACAAGATGACCTTTAAGGTCCCTTCCAACCCAAACTGTTCTGTGTTTCTGTGACATTCAGAGGAGGCCACGGAGATGCTCCAGGGGCTGGAGCCCCTCTGCTCTGGAGACAGGCTGGGAGAGCTGGGGGGGGTTCTGTCTGGAAAAGAGAAGTTGCTGGGAGACCTTGGAGCCCCTTCCAGTCCTCAAAGGGGCTCCAGGAGAGCTGGAGAGGGACCTGGGACAAGGGATGGAGGGACAAGACAAGAGGAAATGGTTTCCCACTGCCAGAGAGTGGGTTAGATGGGATATTGGGAAGAAATACATCCCTGTGAGGGTGGGGAGGCCGTGTCACAGGTTGGGCAGAGAAGCTGTGGCTGCTCCATCCCTGGAAGTGTCCAAGGCCAGGTTGGACAGGGCTTGGAGCAACCTCGTCTAGTGCCCATGGCAGAGGGTGGAATGAGACGATCTTCCAATCCAAACCATTCCATAATTCTATGAAAACCCTGCACTGATGTCCTTCCTACCCCTCCATCTTCGTGCAGAGACAAGAGGAGAAGTAAAGCAAAATTTTTCCTTTATTAAACATCTCTACTTAGCCCTCCCTCCCCCCCCAGCTACTGTAGCAGAAATTGCCATCTCCTGTTGCTGCCCAAATTTGTCAGGCACAGCTGAATGGATATCACAGCAACACATCAGCTGTGGTTGCTGCCAGTGGTTGGCAGTCTGTTTCATGACTAATGTCTAATAGATACTCAGCGGCTGGAGAGTCAACAGAGAGGAACTGAACCTCAAAGCTGCGTTTTGGGAAAGGGGCACTCGTGGAGCTCCGTGCTGCAAACCCAGCCCTCGACCACCAGCTTGTTCTCCAACATCCCAGCTTTCAAACCAAGTTAAATTCAGAAAACTGGTTTTCTCTCTGAGGCATTCGCTGTGCCTGGATCCCAGGGATTAAACTCAGGGCTGCCACGCAGGTTTCATAAGACACACTTCATAAATAAAGCAATTTCTGCTGTAGACATTTGCCAGGTAAAATCTGAAAATCTTGGTCGTTCATCGTAGAATCATAAAATCATAGAGTATTTTGAGTTGGACAGGACGTCTAAATGTCATGTAGTCCAACCCCCTTGCAATGAGGAGGAACATCTTCCACTAGATCACCTTGTTCAGAGCCCTGTCCAACCTGCCCTTGAATGTTTCCAGAATCATCTCATTTTAAGAAGCCAAGTTCCATTTTTTTTTCCCCTGCAGAGCAATCACTCCCGGCCCCAACATTTTGCGTGCAAGAAGGTGTCAGAATTCAAAAGTATTACAGAATAAGTGACTCAGTGTGGTTTTGATGAGATTTGTAAAAGTACAGGAGAATCCTAATTTTCGAGCCCTTTCACCTCCCTGAGGTTTGAGTTGACTTTTTTTTTTTTTAATAAGTAATGGAAATTCATCGTTTTTCCAACCATATGCAAATTCTGACCACAGTGCAAAGCAGTTTCCAGAACTATCCCAGGAAGAGATTTTAGAGATTAACCACTGCTGAAGGTTTCCTCCTCTGAGACCTGTGGCCCCGTGGAGGTGAGGTGGGGACAATGGGTGGACAACAGAAGACCCGTGTCCCATTTTAACCTGAATTATGCCTCTTAACCAGGCCTGGTCTTTATGTGCTGATGTCATGGATTGGAGGACAAAGTGAATAGGTGTGTGCCAGCAGAGTGGACCACCCCTGCTCCTTTTAGCAACTTTTAATTCTGGCTCAACTGGCGGTGATGATGAACCCAGAAAAAGGAACTGTGGTCCTACCAGAATTTCAACCAATGTGCAATTCTGTGGCCTTTCGGTACTTAGAGGGGGCTTATAAAAAAAGATAGAACAACTTTTTACATGGGCAATAGTGGTGGGACAAGGGAGAATGGTTTTAAACTGACAGACGGCAGGTTTAGATTAGGAGTTAGGAAGGAATTCTTTACTCTGAGGGTGATGAGGCCCTGGCACAGGTTGCTCAAAAAAGTTGTGGATGCCTCATCCCTGGAAGTGTTCAAGGCCACGTTGGATGGGGGTTGGAACAACCACTGAGGTGGAGTTGAAATGAGATGGTCTTTAATGTCCCTTCCAACCCCAACCATTCCGTGACTCTGTGAAAGGACTTCACCCCCAGCCCCAAATCCACTGAGCATCTGTGTCTCATGCTCTCATCCACTACTGGTCATGTCACAGGATCTCACATCTCATGAGAAAGTCAGGTCCTTGACACTTGTAATTATTTAATATTTCTGTGGCCAAACTGTCACACAAGCAGTAGGAGAGCGGTGGGCTCTAAGCCAACAGTGTCTCTACCATGTTAACATCAGCAGAAATGGACAAAACCTCAGCTGATGGCAGCTCCTCCAGGCCTTATCCATGGCAGATGTTCACAAAGAGGAAATGATGTGAGTTATTTGGTTGAGAAAGACTTGATCAAATATCTTACTTGTCTCATCAGATAATTTCTTTGAAGATGATAATTCAAGTAGCTCTGCCAGAGGGGAGTTTTATTTGTGGCTGCAGCTCATGAGGCTCCCAGCCAAGGAGCCGTGTGGCCCCAGTTCTCACAGATGTTCATTATAAACCCTCCTGGTTGCTAAAGGGCCAATATAGTTTGGTGGAAGAGGTTTTGAAGCAGCATGGACAGTTCTCTAACATGGATCACGGAGCGATTGCAGCAACCATATTTTAGTCTTTGCTTCCCTGTTGCTCCTCTGGGAATTAGGAAATGTCAGTTTACCACGGAAGCTTTGGTAAGCGGCGACGGATTACGGGCAATAGTGGAAATGTTTGGGTGGGACAGTGCATGAGGATCTGCCATGGGACACCATGAAGTTGTGGTGGAGTTGCTGTTCCCTCATGGTTCAAGACTAGGGAAGGGAGTACCCAAAATATAAAGGTCTTTCTTTGCATTTTCACTACAGTGCTTCCAGTCACTTTTCCCCTCCTGTCTCCACATCCCAGACATGCATGCAGGGATCTGTAGTCTATCCTGAAAGCAATAAAGTCATTCTTGTTTGAAACCAATGTTTTTGGTTGCATCAAGGTAGGTTTAGGTTGGATATTAGGACTAAATTCTTCCCTGTGAGGTTGGTAAGGCCCTGGAAAAGGTTTTCCAGAGAATTTGTGGCTGCTCCATCCCTGGAATGGGGCTTGGAGAAACCTGATCTAGTGGAAGGTGCACCTGCCCATGGCAGGGGGATGGAACGAGATGTTCTCCAAGGTCCCTTCCAACCCAGACCATTCATGGTTCCATGATTAGTGGGAACAAGCCAAATGGGGTCAGAACAATGAGCTTTTGGATGATAGAAAAGTTATGGATCATGAGAGGCTGATATTCTATTTCTCTTCCCATTACCTGTGAAAACCACACTGTGTCGAGCAGTGGGAAGATTGTGGAAACACACAGGAATGGTATGTACAACTATAAGCAAACTCAGATTTCCCTTGAATCAGTGAAGGAATTGCTAAAAGCTCTTCCAAAATAATAGCTGAATTTACTCTCTCTTTTTTTCTTCTGTCCTTTTGTGTCTTTTTACTGTGAAGATTGAAATGTTAAAATAGAACCTTCTACCACAGGGAGAAATCCTCTTGCTGCTTCTACCCAAAGCTTCCAAAGTCTGTAGAAAGCCTTCATCCCATCCCTGCAGAGACACATCTCCATGGCCTTCACCTCTGCTGCCTCCTTTGGTGGCCAAGTAGTGCCCTTGGGACAGCGGCAGTGCAGGAGGCTCCAGATGTCACAAGGCTTTTGTGGTGCACAACATCTGATGCCTGATAAGCAACTCATATGACAGAAAACGGAAGGAGACAAACGGGCAAAGTACCCAAATGTCTCATCATCCCAGTCTGAAGCTGTTTTGCAAAGGATTCAAACAGAGTTTTACCATATAAAGTTGCACCAGGCCAAGTAGAATGTTAATCAGGTGACGGGGTGATTGTTTGTCTGTCCTACTTTCTTTCTTTGTTTCTAGCAAAGGAAGGATTAGCAGAGGCTTTTTGCATGCGTGCAGACCACCTTTGTTCCTTCAGGGGAGCAAAAATGAGGTTTTAAATGAGATTAAGAGGTCTCCTGCTCTGACAGATCCAGGACATGGCTGGTGGAAAAGCAAAGAGATGGTAGTGAGTCAAGAGGTGGGTCTTGGTCCTTCCCAGGGGAAAATTACAAGGAGCAATGGGAGAACAGGGATTCTCTTTAAATGCAAGCACCAACAGTGGTCATCCTTGACAACAACTCTCAAAAGCTTTTGGGTCATAAGTGTCTTGTTTCAAAACACTGAGATATTTTGGGTGTATTGCATCACTCCGTTTTGAATTTTTTTTCAGTGTAAATATTTATTTCCTCTGAAAAATGCCCTTTTGAGATGAATGCAACCATCCTTGAAAACTGGAAGTCATGACAATTAATGCCCAATACAACTGTTTTTCGTTTCACACCCACAAAAATTCTGCAGAATGTTCTCAAGGTGGATTTGCATCAGGTTTTCATTTACTGTGAGCAGGGAGTTTTCTCAGTGCAGAGTTGCTGGAGGCTGTTCTAAAGTTGTGTGGACTTTAAAGCGTCTCAAGTAAGTGGAAATTGGATCAATTTTGTATTTTCTGAGGAGAAAGGAACTTGATAATTTCTAAGAATTGTTTCCTGAATTTAATCATCATTGATCTTTGTTATCTCATAATTGTCTGGCCAATAAAGTGCACTGGAAGAGTGTGTCTTTTCACTTAATCAATGTGAAAAATCAGATTCGCAGCGATGAAGGGAAACAAGACAAGGTGCCAGACAAGTCATGAGGATGACACATGTGAAAATGCTGCTGTCTGCTCCCCTTTGTCCTGCAGTGCCAGGACTAAGTCCAATGGATGTTCTTGTCCTACAGAGCTCAGCAGAAGAAGGAGTGAAATGTTGTCCTGCCATTCTTACTCCATGGCAGAGAAAGCCGAGCCACATTCATTTCAATGTTTTGTGTTATTTCTTGCTTTTCAAAAAACATTGGTAGATCAAAATGACTTATAAATTGACCAGAAAAAAGCCTTAATTTTTTTCTTTCTTTTCATAGAATAATTCAAAAGAAAAAGAAACTGGATTTTTGATTCTTAGTGAGGCAGAATATTTTGTTCTGGTTCATCATAAAACAAAATTATGAACTGTCAGTATTCAAAAGACCTTTCCTTTTAATACCTGTTGGTATTTTTTTATTACTTCTGATTTATGGCAGTGGTAAGAAATGTCTTGATGCAACTTCCGTGTTTATTAACTGCTGAAATGCAGGAGGAGCACAAGTATGGGAAGGATATCCTTTGCCTGGTTACGCTAAGGCAAAGGATGCTCATGAAGAGAGAACATCACTTCAAGAAGCTACATTTTAATTTCTGTCTTCTGTTGCACATTGTATTTCCCCCACATTATTGAGCAAATAGACACATACACTTTTTCCCCACTCGTAATTTTGACAAGATTTTTCTGAGGTTCTTGGCAGGGCAGTTGGCTGAAATATCTTTTTTTTCAAGTTGTGGGACTATTTCTTCTTGTGTTCTGGTGGTCCAGGGCTTTTTTTGGGGAAAGTGGTTGGGTTATTCTACCCACTGTTAGGAGGCTCTGAAGGGAGACCCAGTGCTGTACCCTGCAGGTGTTCCTTGCACACATGAGGGGCAGTGCTGGGGCTGAGCAAACCCAGGCTGTGGAGAGTGAAGGTGCAGGGAGACGTGAGATATTAATAAAAAAAAATCCCCTTTTAACTCGTCTCCAGGTCAAACCGAGAGCAGTTTACATGAAGTGCTCCGAAACCTCCAGGGATTTAGGACTGTGCAATGTCACATCTCAGTGGTTAAAATCCATGAGCTGTCAGTGGTCACAGTCCTTGATCACCATGAATTGTGTGTCTGGTTTGAGAGGAAAACCTGGGTATAGTCATAGAATCAGAGGATGGTTTGGGTTGGAAGGGCCCTCAAAATCCATCTTGTTCCAACCCCCTGCCATGGGCAGGGTCACCTTCCGCTCCAGAATCACTGATTCATAGCATGGTTTGGGTTGGAAGCAACCTCTGGAGATGGTCTAGTTCCATCCTTCACTATCCCAGGTTTCTCAAAGCCCCATCCAACCAGGCCTTGAACACTTCCAGGGATGGGGCAGCCACAGCATCCCTGGGCAACATGTGCCTGTACCTCATCACCCTTGGATGAATTTGTCTTTTCACCCAAGTTTCCTGAACCTTCTAAATTCAGTAGCACCACAAACCCACACTATTCACATTCCTTCCTGCCTTTCAGAGCCCACCCCTGATGTGTGATGGGGACTTAAAACCTGGTGTCCTTTGCTCTGTCTGTCACACACATGACCCTGGCCAGACTGTCCCCCCATGCACTGTCATCCCTGTGTGTCTGGGTCTTCCAAAGGACATTGGCTATGGAGACCTGACAGAAATGAAGCTGTGTTCTAATGCATCCCCATGGGGAAAATACAGGGGCTGGGAAGATGTGGCTTTCCATGGAGCATCACTGTTGTGTAGCAGAGATCCAAACTGCAGACCAGGCTGATGACAGTTCTTGTTCTGCTGCATCCGTGCTCCCTCCTCCCCATCCATCCAGCTAAAAATAAGGGCATCACAGATGATGCACGTAATGAACTTATGTTCATTATGAAGTTATGATACACTTGTGTTCATTTATTTGTTGACAGCTTTGCATTATTTTTTGGTGGGGTGAAGATGGGAAACAACTCGAGTTCCTCAGACGGGGAACAACTTAGCTGAGTTGGATGTCTGAAGTTAGACATCTAAATCCATTGCCTGGCTCAAGGAACAGGTCAAGCCCTGTCAGGAAAGTAATTTTCAAGTTATTTGTCTATCTTTCATCATTTGCTGCAGTGTGGTGTGGATGGGAACTCGGAAAATACCTTGCATGATATGTGTGTGGTGGTGTAGATGCTGTGGGCTAAGTGGCTATGGGATAACTATGAATTGTTATTTCCCGTGGGTCACAAATCCTTGCCATGTAGATTGTAGTCATTTATAGCTCTTTTTTGCATTACTTAAGACACATGTGGACATGGTGTATTTTCAAGAATATTTACACTTTATGCTTCCTTTAAAAAATAATTTAATTACAGATTACATGGACTGGTAACGCTCAGCAAAAGACAGTGTGTGGATGCATGTTGGACAGGGAAAGGAAATAAAGCAGGCTGTGTCTTAGGGCTCTGTAGATCCACGCTGACTTAGAAACGTGCAGAAGGCTTCAGAGCCAACAGCCTTGTACGTGATATTTTGGGCCTGTTGTCACCAGAGAATTGTTTGGGCTGAAAGGGACTTTAAAGCTCACCTTGGTCCGAGCTGCTGCCATGGGCAGGAACACCTCCTAGAAGACCAGATTCCTCAAAGCCCCATGCAAGGTGGCCTTGAACATTTCCAGGGATGAAGGAAATGCTGGAGCAGCCACTTGTATGTGCCCTTGTGGGGGCTGGCACCCTTGCAGTGATGCTTATTAAAACCTACCCCAAACCTTTTCAGATGCACCTCTGAAGATGTTCAGAGGGGGAGCAGATCCATCCAGATGGAAGGGCTGGTGTGGTTGAGCTGAGGTGCAGGGAGAAGAACCTTCTGGACGTGATGTTTTCAACACTGCTGTAGCTGGTTGAAGGGGACCAAACCTCCGAGGAAGACGGGCTTGGTTCCGTTTGACCAGCCAAAGCAGAGCATAGCTCCTGACCACGTCACATGCTTGGCTTTGCTGCGCCTTACCTGCAAGGGGAGTTGGACAGATGAGACAGGAGAACTGGTGCCAACCACTGCTTGGAGGAAGAAAAGGAAGGTGAGACAATTATGACACCAGCTCTGGAGACATCACCGTTTTCTCTAGAATCATAGAACCACAGAATGGTTTGGGTTGGAATGGATCTTGAAGATCATCTCATTTCAACCCCCTGCCATGGGCAGGGGCACCTTCTACTATCCGAGGTTGCTCCAAGCCCTGCCCAACCTGGCCTTGGACACTTCCAGGGATGGGGCAGCCACAGCTTCTCTGGGCAACCTGTGCCAGGGCCTCCCCACCCTAATACCTGATCTAAAACTATTCTCTTTCACTGTGAAGCCATTCCCCCTTGTCCTGTCACTCCAGGCTCTTGTAAATAGTCTCTCTCCATCTTTGTTGTCAGTTCCCTTCAGGTACTGGAAGGTCACAATGAGGTAGGCACAAAGCCATCTCTTTTCCAGGCTGAATGATCCCAAGTCTCTCAGCCTTTCCTCACAGCAGAGCTGCTCCATCTCTCTGCTCATCCTGGTGGCCTCCTCTGGACTCTCTCCAACAGGTCAGTGTCCTTGCTGAGCTGGGACCGCAGAGTTGGAGGCAGCACTGCAGGATGGGGTGCTGGTACATCCATTTTGGCCAGGAACTGGTCAATGCACAGGGTCCTTGTGATGCCCCATTTCCTGGGTGGTTGTCTGGATTAGGGTGACGTTCTTGCTGTTGCGTAAGTTAACAATATTTAAGTGTGGGGAAAAAAAACCCTCAGGAGCCACATTCTGAGTCCTTGCTTGGATGTTTCATAGATTTCAGTCTTGTTTTTGAATCTGGTCCCAGCTCACGAGCCTGGACGTGGGTAACGAAGAAAGTCTGTAGCTTGGAGGATTGGCATTTGCTTACCCTGAGCCACCACAGCCTATGTCTGAAGATTTATCTTAGAATCACAGAATGGTTTGGGTTGGAAGGGGACTTAAAGGTCATCTCCTTCCAACCCCACTGCCACGGGACATCTTTATACAGCTCTTGCCTTCTTGCTGCTCTACTCTTCCCATTTTTTCCTCTTTCTTTTCTTTTTTTTTT
>VWZG01011596.1:151300-208523 GCA_013396735.1 Grallaria varia
AAAAAAAAAAAAAAAAAGAAAAAACAAAAAGCAGGAGGAGGGAGGAAAGACACCTCCTTTGTCAATTGAAGGGAAGTCACCTGCCAGTTGTCAGTCAGGCATCGCTTTTCAGAGCCTCCCAGAGCCCTCCAGCTGTACCTGGGAGCCTCAGCGAGGAGGCAGCTGGAGAGACCACGAGCAGCAGGGCACGGGGCAGCTTCCAAAAAGGACAAAAGCAGCATTTTTCCAGCCTCATGCGTAGGCCCCTTTCCATGTGCCTGTGGTTTTTCAGGGGCTTAGAATTGTAGGGTTGTTAAGGGTGGAAAAGGTTCTCTGAGATCAAATCCAACCAACCTGACAAATTTTCCCCTGAAAAAATTTTTGATTGGGAGGGTTTTTTTAATCCTCTTTACTTTTTTTATTCTCCTTGACCTCTCCCTGCTCAGTGTTGGGAGGAATATTAACTTGAGTAGCATGAGGACTCCTCTGCTTGCTTTATGCCTTCTTTTTGTTTTGTCAGGGCTGCTCATTAGCAAGGAAAGCATAAGCAACATAAATTCCATATGCCCGATGGAAATACATCCCCTGATGCCAAAGAAACGGCTCCTGCCAGCCCCCAGTTATGACATTCACTTCATGCTCTCTCCTATCAACCCTCGAATGTTGCAAACTTGATGGAACTTAGGAAGAATTAGACTTTTTTACCTTCAGTCAGGGCCCGAGTGCAGATACCAAACCACAGGATGGAGGGAAGAACAGAGTTAAACCCATGTCCCTGACCCCCCAGACAGGCTGTATGCTTTCCTAAACCTTAGCTCCATGTCTGTGTTATTTCTTCTCCTGTGTTCTTGCAAGCGTGTGTGTGTGCCTGTAACTCAATCCTGGTCCACGCCGTGCAGCAGGAGCTGCTGCTGATCCCAGGCTCTGGTGGGACAGGCGTGCGCAGCCTGGAGACAGCTGCTGAAAGCAAAGAAGGGGTGGGATTCCACTCCAGGCTCAACCCCCAAATTTATGCACTCTGTCAAAACTGGGGAAAAGTTCAGCTGACCAGAGAGCTGGTCTGGCTTTATTTGCCAGCACATAAGCATCTGGCACCATCTGAGGAGGCACAGGTTGTCTGAGACACTCATATGTGACATGGAGTATGGCAGAGAACAGACCTGATAAAAATTTAGAAGCCAATGGATTACTCTTAGGCTGTCTCCAAAGACAGTAGGAGCACCTCCTTTGGCAACTAAATAAGTCCACATCTCCACAAGCTACAACTGGTTTTCAACACCATAAAGACGAAGAGACCACCAGATGCAGAAAGGAAGTGTTGTGTCTGAGACATGGACAATGGGTTGTTCAACGACATGTCAGGATTCACATCCCGCCTGTTTTTCCATTTGGGGCCCTTTCATCTTGTTTAGTTTTTATGATTAGAAACACAGAATGGTTTGGGTTGGAAAGGAACTCTAAAAATCATTTAGTTCCAACCACCCTGCCATGGGCAGGGACATCTTCCACTATCCCAGGTTGCTCCAATCCCCGTCCAACCTGGCCTTGGACACTTCCAGGGACGGGACAGCCACATCTTTCTGGGCAACTTGTACCAGGGCCTCCCCACCCTCACAGCCAAGAATTTCTTTCTTATATCCCATCTATCTCTGCCCTCTGTCACTTTGAAGTGGTTCCTTCTTGTCCTGACACTCCATGTCCTTGTCCAAATTCCCTCCCTAGCTCTCTTGGACCCCCTGTAGGCACTGGAAGGGGCTCTCAGGTCTCCCTGGATCCTTCTCTTCTCCAATCTGAACTCCCCCCAGCTCTCCCAGCCTGGCTCCAGACCAGGGGGGCTCCAGCCCTTGGAGCATCTTTGTGGCCTCCTCTGGACTCTCTCCAGCAGCTCCATGTCCTGCTGCTGTTGGACCCCAGAGCTAGAGGCAGCTCTTCAGCTCTCATGAGGGCAGAGTAGAGGAGGTGAATCCTTTTCATCAACCTGATGGTCACGCTGCTTGTGATACAGACCAGAAGAAAAAAAGGATAATTTTCCTCTATTGCTCTTCTGAATTAGATTCTGTAACCTAAGAGTTAGCTCTGTACAAGAAGGATGGCGTGAAATCGTGGTTTGACAAGCACCTTCCTGAATTGCATTCAGGAGACCGCAGGGCTTGGGTCAAATGCAGAAGCCCTGGTTCTGAATCAGACTGAAATTTTGCAAAGCATCTTGGTGGCTGAGGAGCATAAATGTCACCAGTTTCAGGGTCTATATCAGTACGTTGCGCAGTGCTGAGGCACAGCACAGGAACTCAGTGGTTTCTGCTGCTGCTGGAGCAGTTTTGACCCCTGTCAACTAACAGCTCCTAAGCTTAGCCTGGGAATTAGGGCAGGCCAAGGACTATTCCCAGTAGGGGATTTTGGAGATGATAATTTGTTTAAGAAAGTGAGAGTATTGTGGAATCAGAGAAAGATTGGTGTTGGAAGGGACCTTAAAGACACCTTCCACTAGCCCGGGTTGCTCCAAGCTCCATCCAACCTGGCCTTGAACACTTCCAGGGATGGAGCTGCCACAGCTTCTCTGAGTGTGGATAAATCAATAGTGAACTAATAGTGATGTAGACAGTGAAAACTGGACTCCCAGTTGCCTAAGGCTCTCTGGAATATGAGTCCAAGGAATAACAGCTACAGAGATAAACCTGTCTGGCTTCAGCATTTCCTAAAGCAAACCATGTCCAGCCTGACCTACACAACTGACCTGGAGGCTGGACAATAAATGGGTATGAATTTGCTGAATTATAAGGCCTACCTGCTGGCAGAACCTCTCACAGACAGCTTAAAATTAAATTATGAACATTAATCACTGCAGCATAAATATATTTTTAATCTTCTAACTAGATCAGGATTGCTGAGGGTATTTTGGAGTGGAATTCCTACAGTTTCCCTTGGGAAATGAAAATCTGAAAACCTTTCAAACCTAGGCCATAATGGTAACAACAGCTCCTTCCAAAAATTCCTAAATTATTTCTTAAAATAAATTAAGACTGATTGAAAACTGCCTATAGTTTTGAATATTTGGCCCGCAGTGGAAAAAGGTAATGTATGAGAAATGGTTTGAGGTTATCAGCGCCATGGAACAAGATGTTCAGGATATCTTGGAGATATCCAGGATGCCTCCAGGCTGTCCTAGGTGTGTTAAAGGCAACTGTTCCACTGTTTGAAAACAAATATACTGAGCTCATTGCTGCATGGTGATGATATTAGAGCAAAGAATTAAGCAGTGCTCAGGGGAGGGACATTTGTGACATGGCAAGACTCCGCTGAGTTATGATAATACAGATTTAGGGAAAAAAAGCCCATTGTTACTGACCTTGCTGTGTGTCTGCTTAGACCCACAGTGTCATATTAATTGGGAGGTGACTTCCTGCAGCCTGTTCTGATTGTTGCTGTACTGAGAGACTCTATTGGTTTGATCTTCACCAATCCACCACAGCAATTCCTATGTCTGTAACATTCATTTTAATCCCATTAAAAAAAGATTTTGTTATGAATTACTGGGACTTAAGGGGAGAATTTCTAACTGAGGTGACATCTGGATCATATTCAGTTTCGCTCCTCACAAGTCATTCCTACCCAGTACTGTCTCATTCTTTCTCCAGGTCACTTAATCCAAAGCATTTTCCACCAGCTGAGAAGAGATGACAAGTGAAATAGGGTAGATTTAGATTAGATAATAAGAATAAATTCTTGACTGTGAGGGTGGGCAGGCCCTGGCACAGGTTGGGCAGAGAAGCTGTGGCTGTCCCAACCCTGGAAGTGTCCAAGGCCAGGTTGGATGGGGCTTGGAGCAACCTTGGATGGTGGAAAGTGTCCCTGCCCATGGCAGGGTTGTGGAATGAGATGAGCTTTGAGGTCCCTTCCCACCCAAACCATTCTGTGATTCCATGAATTATTGATGCTGTCTGGGAGGTGGTGGTTTTCAGAAAGCCCTTGACAAGCACTTTCAGGACAGTGTGAGTATTATTTTGGTTAGATGGAGCCTGCAGTCTACTGGGTGATTTTTCCAGAGAAAGGTGTGCAGAAAGTGTCTCTGTTATCAAACTTACATGGAGTGAGGAGTTTGCAACCTCTTGAGAAGTTCAGATTCAGATGGGCTCTCCATGGGTGCTGAGGGCATTGTAAAGTGAATATGAGCTGCCTGAGCATATCTGACAAAGCCAAATTCAAATGAAATGCAGTTACAGAAGGGCATTGGACTCCTTGCAGTCACTGAAAGCAGAGGGTGGCGATGTCTCCCTGAAACCACACACTTCCTTACATTCCATAGCAGCCTAATCCGTATGGGGATATAAAGAAGCATGTCATCTCATAAGAGAAGTCTGGATCTGGGCAGCAGCACAGCTGTCCATCCTCCACTCCTGAAGAGGCAGAGCTGCTACTCAGACGTGTTTCTGAACCCACAGTCTGTTTCCTCCTTGGAAAAATATTGGCAACACAAACCCCTGTCGTTTTGTTGGTGCCCTTGACCAGTCTGGGATGTTTTGGTGGGATATTTTCAGGTGGTTCAGATCTTCCAGTGCCTGTGTGCCATTGCATGGTGCTGAAGGCTGGAATCTCACGGAAGTTCATGTTGGAGATGATCTTGGACTTGGTTTTATAGCCCTGAAAAAACAAGAGTTTTCTGTAAAAAAAAACCAAACAAGCCACATGAGTGAGAGATGACAGTGTTCTTTCAGTTTTTAATTATTATTGCTATCAAGGCAGGGCCTTGAGGACCTGCCTGAGCAGAGCTGTTCATACACACATAGGGATGTGGTCCCTGCCCTGCAAAGCTGCCTGGCCAAGCAGGCAACGTCTTCAGAACCAGACAGCTGCTCACCAGAGCCTGGCCTGGCTGCTTAGAAACAAGCTTTAAGTTGTAGGGTCACTGAGTCATTTAGACCAGCAGGATCTGGAGGGCTCTTGTGCATCTCCTGGCTCTAAGCAGGAGCAGTTCAGGTCAGCAGCATGTCTAATTGACTTTGAATCTCTCCAAGAACAGAGTTCCCTCGGTGTTTTGGGGTCTTTGTCCCAGAGTTTGACCATCTTCATCATGGAAAACCTGTTTGCTGGTATCTAATTGGAATTCCCTGCCCTGTTGCACCTTTGAGAGGAGCCTGTCAGGACACAGGTGAGGACAAAGAGAAGTATTTCTGCATTTGATGCTAGAAATGCCCAGCAGAAAGGAAATGCGGGGTACCCTGGTACCCTCTCCTGTGCTGACTCCTGGATTTGGGGCTACTGCACACTCATCTTTGGTGGGGCTGGCACTCTCAGTGATGCTCAAAGGGAGTCATGGCTCCATTTGGGAAACACCTGCTTGGAATCCATTTGTTCATGTACCAGATTCACAAGGATCATTTATTTCTAAGTGAAAGTGTCTCTGCAGATGGGAAAAGGAAGGGAAGTAACCAAGTTTCTGATACACAACCAGTCCACACAAGTATACAGGGCAGGGAAAAAAAAAAAAGGAACTTTTCTCTCATGTTTTCTCTTCCAAAAGCACCAAAAGACTAAGGAAGGATCTGAGATTTTGAGAAGCACTAAAATCAAGGTGGGAATAACCCCAAGAATTAAAAGAAATATGAAGTCTCCTGGAAAGCAGACCCTAGTGAGTGAGAGGCTGCTGGCCAGCTACAGACTCCAGAGTGCAGAGCAGCACTACACACACTCCTCAGAGGCTCCAGGTCTCACTGGAGCTTTTCCATCACTCTCCAGGCATTTTATTATGTCAGAGAAGTTGAGTCAGTGTTGCTCTCAATGCCTACAAGGTCTCCATCCTTCCCTGTGGCAGAGGTGTTCCCTTGCGTGATGCTCCTTCAGAAAATCTCTCGCTTGCAACGTCCCCCACTCTCTGACATCGCTGACTTTTCACATCTCACACTCACCCACCTCATTTTTCCTGCCCTTTTATTTTCTCCCTGTGAGCTGTTGAGCAAACCTGTGTCGTCACATGATGTAATCATGGCTACAAAAGGATTTGGGATGGACCCCTGTCCCATGGCACTGCTCATCACTGTACCCATTTGGGGGGATGGATTTAGAGACCAAGGAATCTCAAAATGGCTCAAATTTATTTTCACTTAAAAACTTCATGATTCTGATATTATAGATGCGGCTCTAAGTAATTTTGCCCGTGCAAAAATCCTCACTGACTGCAGTGAAGGGATGAGTGTTTTTTGGTTGGAGTTGCTCTTGGTTCTGAAGCAAGATAAAGACTTTCCTTTGTGATTTCTAGGAAAACTCCAGGCAGGAAATTTTGCATGCTCAGTCATTACTTCAATAACCTCAGTAGCTCATAAACCCCAGGAATACCATCTCTAAGGACAGATGAGTCATGCAGTGACCCAGGAAATGATATTGTTTACAAGCCTCCAGGATCAGGAGGGGTGTCTCAATTTCCATTACACAGAGATTTTTACACCAAGTGAAACACAAGGGTTAAAAATACCCATTCCTGCCCTTTATTTTTTTTTTAAATGTAAGACAGACCAATATTATAGAAGCATTCATTGTGTTTTATTTTGAGATTAAGAACTCGATGTAATATTTACTTCCCAGTTAGATGAAGGCTGTTGATTTGGAAAATGTGAGGAAGATGAGCCTTGGTGACATCAGAGAAAACTCCCAGAGACCTCAGTAAAGCCATATCACAGTGTGTGGGTTCCCAGATTTTTGAGTGCATTCATCTCTTTACATGGGTTATCAACAATAATGAACGGATATTTCTTCTTAGCCTTCTTTGCTCTCATGTAGCTCTACATGATTTTCATTATTCATGATTATAAGCACTTAATCAGGACCAACCCTTTTTAATATCTGAGCTACTTTTGGGGCCACAAGCAAGCCGTGAAACAGTCATGTGTTGTAAGAGACATTCTCCATTAAGGAAAAGGAATACCTTTCCCAATCAAAATCAGTTCAGGGTTCCAAAATGCCCTCCCAAGTCTTTGACCACAAGTTTCTTCCTTCTCATTCCAGTTCCACGGAAGGTTTTGATTGCAAGTCTGCAGGTGTCGGGCAGGGAAACTGAGGCACAGCAATGGGAGTGGATGGACAGGACCAGCATCAGAATCCTCCCCCCCATTTTCTATCAGGTACACAACTGTCCCTTCATACACAGGGCTATTGAGCATGACAGAGCTGCTCAGGGAGGTGACATTGTCCTCACTGGGTGTTGGACGCAGAGAAACTGCAAGTCCAACCTCACTGTGAGCTGGAAGTTGGAAGCTCTGGCAGAGGAGACTGAGGGCAGGAGAAAGGACTCCCAGGTCACCAGCAGGAAAAATGGACATTTGCTATCTAGAAAACAGGGAAAAATAGGGAAGGAAGTAAGAGCGTCCATAACATTAAAAGTTCTAATAAAGAATATGCCTAAAGATAAGAGGACTGAAAAAAAACAGAAAAGATTAAGGGAGGAAAAAATCTCATTAAGACCTAAGTAAATTTTTCGTGGCAGTTCTTGTGTTTTGCTATGCAGTCTTAGCTCCTGTGTCCTTACAGAAAACACTAAAAGCCCTTTTCCAAGATTGCTACTTCCCAAATTTTTTCCTTGTTCTTCTTTTCTGAAAGAAGCCGAAGAGTTGTGGAGCAAAGAAGTTTTGCACTGGTGCATTTTCTAGACTCGTTTCTTATGTATGGAAATTATATTGCCCTTCAACAAATTGGAAGGAAGGTTTATCAAAGAGTCATAGTGGCTTGTGTTGGAAAGGACCCCAAAGACCATCTCATTCCACAGCCATGAGCAGATACAACGTCCACAAGCCCACGTTGCTCCAAGCCCTGTCCAACCTGGCCTTGGACGCTTCTGGGATGGGGCAGCCACAGCTTCTCTGCCCAACCTGTGCCAGGGCCTCACCAACCTCACAGCTAAGAATTTTTTTCCTCATATTCCATTTAAACCCTCTCTCAGTTTATAGCTGCTCACTGGTAGCATGTTCTTAAATTTCTCATAGGTCTGTGTCAAAGTAACACAGAAATCTGGGATCAGATAGTGGGTTTAGAGCGATTGATGAGGAGACAAACTTAGTTTCTTGGAAGATCCTTGATCCCATACATGTAAGTAGGTAAATGTTCCTTATTTATGCATATTATTTTGGCACTATTTGGGGACTGGAATTTTAAAATCTTACAGAAGTGTAAATGAGAATTTAATGATGATGCTAAGACCTAATTTGAGCAAGATTTATTTTAAATTCATTCACTGGAATGAACTGGGACTGCTGAAGTGAAGGCTCATTAGTTTGTATTTTCAGATCACACTGTTCCAATATTTGGAAAACACAGAAGAGAGGCAGAATGAAGAAACATGGATTGGAAAATTATACCTAAGTGACTAGAAATTCAGGAGCTGACTGGGATACACGCTCGAGTGTCAAAAGTTGACAGGAATGACCATAAAAGATGGCAGGGAAGGAAGGCAATAGGATATAAATGCACCCATTTAAAACCAGTAACTTATTTGTACCTACTCTAGACTGTTATACTCCTTGTGAACAGCAGACATGCAAACTAAGAGCCGAGGGGTGACGCCTTTTGGAGAGCCTGAGAGTAACCCAGTCACCTCAGACACATCCAGAGTCACCTCTGTCCCTGCCTGGGAGTGAGGAAGAGAAGGAGCAGAAGAATGGGGCAGCTGTCCCCAAGGGTCCCTCTGACTGGGATGGTTTGAGGACGAGAGGAGAGGTGATACTCCTGAAACGGGCTCTGTGACACGCCTGGCATTCAGGCAGCCTGCTCAGCTGGGCTCTTGGTCAAGTTTCTTTTTTCCACCCTGGATTTTCCGAGGAATGCTTTCCTGGGAGCAGTTGTTCCTGGAAGGAGAGAGGCAGCTTAGCCTTTCCTTTCCCCGTCTGCACGCACGTGCACACATTGTGGCAGCAGTGCAAAGAGGGGAAGGGGTAAATAGGAGTCATCTCCTTCACCTGATGGCTGGTCATGGGTATTGGGATGGATTTTGGGAAGGAATTCTTGACTGTGAGGGTGGGGAGACCCTGGCACAGGTTGCCCAGAGGAGCTGTGGCTGCCCCATCCCTAGAAGCGTCCAGGTTGGATGGGGCTTGGAGCAACCTGGAATAGTGGAAGGTGTCCCTGCCCATGGCAGGGGTTGGAAATAGATGATCTTCAAGGTCTTTTCCAAACCAAGCCATTATGGGATTCTATAACTTAAAAGAGGAATCCCCTTCTGAATAGACTGCCCTTCTCCACAGGAAGGATTTGAGCCCAAACTGTTGCATGTTTGGAATTTGCCTCCTCATTGCCCCCCTACCTACAGCCAAAAGCATCTCACATGGGTGAAAAAACAAATATAGAGCCTTTTCTTGCCTCCTTTGCAATTTTCTGTGTGACTGTGGACAAGTCAGTTAGGTTACCATTTTAGCCTCGGGAGCCAAATTAGTCGTCTGAGGGTAGATTTTTGAAGCAGAGTTAATTAGTTTCATCTTAACCCTGTCCTAACCACAACCTCCAGGAAGCTTCAAACTCATCTGCAGCATCTGTCTGCAAAATAGTGCCTGTGCCTAGCCAGAGACTATATTTAGGCCATTGGGTTTTGGAGGTGTTTCGTGAGGCTGTTTTTTTTAAAGTGGTTTCATGAAGGTGTCTCAGAGGTTATTGAGTTCACTCTATAAACTGTGATAACGAGCTCTCTGCCTCAAGTCAGTGGGACCGAGGCCTCAGTGGACACCTCTGAGGCATCACCCGTTCCCAGTGTGCTGATATTTAATTTGTTAAAAAAGGGAGGCATGGAGGGGAGTACAACAGCTGGAGAAAATGAGTTGAGCTGCCCAAGGTTATTTGGAAAGGCTGTGTCAAAACACCAGCAGTCCTGGCAATGTGTCTGTCCATCCCAATAGTCCCCTTCTTTGATTTTCTACCACTTTTATCTCAATATAAAAAGATATTTAAATTCTGGGTCTCTAAGTTGCATTTTCTGCTTTATCTGCTGTTTTTTAAACTGAGATCTCAGCTCTGTTTTTCCCCCACTATATTTTATTTACCCGGTCTGATCCTTTGCACCAAAAGCAGGGTAACAGCCCCTGAGCAAATCCTGCTCATTCCCAGATTATGGGTGGGGGCACTGAACCACAGAGGTGATTTTTTTTCCTCTGGGACAAACTGGAGAGCCTGTGGCAATGCCCATGCCACGTTCAGCATGGCCTCTCCTGCTCCTTACCTTTCCCTTTTAACCCATATCTTGAAAGCAAATGAATTTAGTGCTGAAATTTAGGATAACTGTGCCCCAAGAATCCTGTAGGATTTTTGCCACTGGCTTGAAAAGGTGGGGAATCAGCCTTGTCTTCTTTCTGCATCTAAAACTGTTTGGGTGGGGATTTTTGGATAACCTCACATCACAAACCCTTCCCTAGCCTGGAGCTTTCTCCTGGAGGCCAGGAGGCTTAATGTTGTGTTCTGGGAATTGGATGGGAAGTGGATACAGCCTTTGGGAAGAGGACAGCACCCTTTTTCTAGTTTAATTTTTATTGGGTCCTCCCCATGTGATCCAAGCATTAGGAGGACAAGCTGAGGCAAGAGGAGCATAAACCCACGCTGGGCTCTTGACATTTCAGTCATTCATTCCCAATTAATTTAATGAGTACTGCCAAGAGGCTGGAAATAAAAGGAACAGCCACCCATGGGGAGCAAGGACCCACAAGTGTGTCAAGAGATGGCCACGTCTCTCTGTTGACCCCAGAAGGAGCCAGGGTTGACAGTACCCATCATTTAGACTCCTCAACTAAAGGGTTTAAGGATAAGGGGGATGAATTTGGACCTATGCATGTCTCTATCTCAGCTTTCTATCTGTGAAATGGAGAGAGCACTTCATAGTCTAATAAGGATTCTGGAGCAAAAAGTAGGTCACAAATAGTGTGGAGATGACATAGTCCAACGTCTGGCCATGGTGGGCAGGCAGGCACTAGTGGGAATTTGTTGGTGGTCACTTATTCCAAGGTGAGAATTAAAATCAGAAGGTCACTTCCCCTTGAAAGATGTTCATTACACCTGGGCACCCTGCAGTCAGAAGAGGCTCCTTGAGAACACTCTGAGATTGCAGAGCTTCCCAGGGAATGAAACTGGTCCCTCAGCCTATAAGGAGCAGCTGAGATCCTACAGTCCCTTCTCAGCAGTCCCAACAACCCCTGGGTTCCCTGTGCCCCAAGAGATCTCAACAAGAGGGGACCAAACACCAACTCTTCCACTCTTGTGAACCAAACCCTTTTTCTGAAGATGTTCCTGAAAATCAAACACATCCCTTAGGGATTTTGTCCATGGCTCTGAGCCTGAGCACATCCCCTTGGAAGGGATGCTTCAGTGCCATGGCCATTGGCCACACCCAGGCAGTGTGAACTGGTCCCTGGGAACATGGTGGTGAATCCGGGCTCCTGTTTGAACCACGAGGACACCACCTCACCTCCTTTCCCTTTTACACCCCTGGCATCTTTTTTCCCCACCCAGAATTCCTCACGATGCTTTCCACAGCCTTGGATGCCTGACACTGGCTCTTGCCTGTGTTCTCTAGGCTTGGCCATAAGCACCAGCAATTCTCATGCCACAGGAGATACTGCATTAAAAATAAAAGTAAAGCTCAGACATTACCTTCAGCAAAGAAGCAGTCGGTCCCTTCATCCTCCTCTCCCGGGTCCTTTGTCACTTCTCAGCACCCCAAGGGTGTTGGCTGGGCTGGCGTATTCAGAAAGGGGTTTTTTTCCTGCTCTTTGAGTTTTTTCCAAGGAAGCAGGAGCTGGTGTGGTCAGAAGTGCTCTCCAGCAAGCATCCTATGCCTGGGGCTGCCCGACAGCCTCTTAGCCAAGGCTGTGGCTAAAAAACCACTTGAAGCAGCTTATGCTACAGACCCCCTGTGCGTGTGTGTATGTGTGAGTGTGTTTGGGAGGGAGGGCATTTCCCCCTCTCCCACGTTCCTTTACACCACTGCCTCTGGTTTTTTTAACTTCTCCCTGGTAATAACCATGTTAAATTTCCCTCCCTTCACACAGTTTTATACCACCTGGGCTCATTTCCCCCCTCTTGAATCAGCATCCTCTTGACTCCCTTGCTGGGTCTGTTGACAGAGGTTTCTCATGCCCCTGAGTGCAGAGCAGCCTCCTGCCACCCTGGCATCACGTTGCCCTTTGGCCCTTCACGCCCATCTGCCTCTCCCTTGCCTTGCTCTGCCCCGAAGGTTTCTCCTGCCACCCCAGAGTGGTCCCTGCCCTGGCAGGCAGTCACTGTCCCTTTTGTATCGCCCACCCCTGGGGCCAGCCCAGCCCATCTCCCCGTCCTCCCACCTGCCCGTGTCCTTTACAGCCCGTGGCCATCCCCATCCCTCCTGTCCACCTCAATCACCCACTGACAGCGGGGTGTTGAGTGACACAGCTTCAGCTGTCCCCTGGCTCCGAGGGCACTCGGCATTTTATCCCTTTTTTCCGACGCTGCAGCTTGGTCCTGTCACAAAAATAAAAAGCTCAAGGAAAAGAATAAAGCCATTTATTGCAGGTACATCAGCTTAATATTTTAACGGCCAGAAGGACGCAGAAGGAGGAGGAGGAGGAAGAGGGAGGTGGATCTGGAGCTGCTCCGAAATCCTGATGGGCTCTTTGCTTCCTGGTGGTTGGGCAGGACAGGAGGAGCTGGGCTTTTGCAAGTCCTGGGGTCAGACAACAAGGGCTGAGCCAAACCAGTTCCACAAGTCACACCAGCACAGCCAGGATCGTCCCCACCTTGGGGTCATTAAAACTGTGCCTTTTCAGCCCTTCCTCATCAAAGCTCTTTGAAAAATAGCATTTGTGGTAGACTGGAACTTAATCCACTGGGTATGGGTGAATGTTTGCAGAGAGGTTTTGACCAGCAAATGATATTAATCATAGAATCATAGAGTCCTAGAATGGTTTACGTTGGAAGGGACCTCAAAGATCATCTCATTCCAATTGCAGGGACACCTTCCACTAGCCCAAGCCCCATCCAGCTTGGCCTTGGACACTTCCAGGGGTCCAGGGGCAGCCACAGCTTTTCTGGCCAACCTGTGCCAGGGCCTGCCCACCCTCCCAGCAAGAATTAATGGGGTGTCTGGGTGCCTCAGAGCATCTCTTAGGTCTCCGTCCCACCCTGGGAGAAGGCAATGCTATCAAAGTGCTTCTTATGGTTGGGAAACTGAGGCATGGGATGATGTGCCCAAGTTCCTGGAAGAAGTTCATGCCACAGTGAATAGTCAAAAACCCCACACTCTACTCTTTGTCCAAACCAGTAAATTCAATATGATTGGCACAGCTGGCCAGGTTGCCAAACGGTCCACATTGGTATTATAAAAACCTTTTAACCTCTGAAACAGGATTGCTGCATCAAGATGCCTGTTGGGATGTTTTATCCCATGGAAACTCCTGAAGTGTACCAGGAAAATGATGGGAGAAAACAGTCACGTCACCCAAAGCCATCCTGAGGCTGTTCCTGCAGCGAGGAGGAGGAAGTTCCTGCACGAATTCCCTGGACCCCTTTCATTTACTTCAGGGTATTGCTCTCTCCAGTGGTTTTACTGCAGTGTGCCTTTCACCACAGAGCCTGTTTCCTTGTTTTTGTCCCCATCCAATGACTTTTATCCCAGGTGAGTGTTTAAAGCTCTGGAAGTGACCACAGGGTTGTGTGGTCACTTTGCTTTTAACATGTGAAAAGGTTTCCCTGGTAAAAAATGGTGAGAATGTTTCAAAAGTGTTTCCCCCCCATGACAAAGAATTACACGAAGCACTGAGATTTTGGCAGAAAATGGGGAAAAAGATTAGATGTACTTATAAGGGGTATTTTTGTTTAGGTTTTATAGGAGTCCAGTAAAGGGCAGAGGGACAGGTTTACATGTAATTTGCTCCTTAACCTCTGAGAAAGCTGAGGGTCTTTTCCAATTCCAACCTAAGGAAAAAAAGAAAAAAGTGGGAGGGAAATTATGAAATTAGGGTAAATTAATTAAGGAGATGCACTGTAGTGGTCTTGTCCGATTCAGAACAGCCCTATCCTCTTGCACCAAGTTAAAAAGTAATAATAATATTTTTTCAAGTGGATGTAAACTGTCTGTTTGTTTGGGTTTTTTCCCTGACTCAATTCACAAGCAAGTATGACTATCAATTTGAAAGAAAATAAATTTCTTCTGACATTTTTTCTAGAACTCAGGATGTTTTAGATAGTGGGGAAGACACGATCAACTTGCGAAAGATTAAATTTGGGAAATAATATTCCCTCTCACCCAAAGTCATATGAATCTATGACCTAAGAGCTACTGGGATATGAGATGGATGGTGACCAGGATGTTTCCTGAGGGCATTTGCTCCTCTGAAGGAGAGTCCAAGCCTGGGAGGGTGCAGCACAGACTGGGGGCTGCACAACCCCCCCCCGAACATCCTTCACAGCTGGCACTGCTTTGCAGAACAGGGGGGTGCCCCCGTGGCAGGAGCCAGAGCTGAGGGTGCTGCACACACAGGGGTCACTGCCTCCCTTGGACACTCAGCAGAAGCCATCTGTGGTCACGGGACAGAGGTGGGAGGGAAAGATGGTCTCTTCTTCCAGGCAGTCAGCAATAGGACAAGGGGGCACGGGCTTCAGCTCTGCCAGGGGAAATTTAGGTTGGATATTAGAAATAAATTCTTTACAGAGAGAGTAATCAGGCATTGGAATGGCCTGCCCAGAGAGGGGGTGGATTCACCGTCCCTGGAGGTTTTTAAAGTGAGATTGGACATGGCACTGAGTGCCATGATCTGGTAAACGGACTGGAGTTGGACCAAGGGTTGGACTTGATGATCTCTGAGGTCTTTTCCAGCCCAATCAATTCTATGATTCTATGAAAGAAAGAGGAGAACAAATCTGAGAACTTCATCTTTGTTGGCTTTCACATGGACTCAGAGTCCTGGGCTGGTCCCACAGCGTGGGCAGCAGCACAGGGGGGGATTCTGCCCCTCTGCCCCCTCAGGTGAGACCCCACCTGCAGAGCTGCCTCCAGCCCTGGGCAACAACAGCACAAGGACGTGGAGCTGCTGCAGAGAGTCCAGAGGAGGCCCCAGAGATGCTCCCAGGGCTGGAGCCCCTCTGCTCTGGAGCCAGGCTGGGAGAGCTGGGGGGGTTCACCTGGAGAAGGGAAGGATCCAGGGAGACCTGAGAGCCCCTTCCAGAGCCTAAAGGGGCTCCAGGAGAGCTGGAGAGGGACTGGGGACAAGGAATATAGGGACAGGATGAGGAGGGAGTGGTTTTAAACTGACAGAGGGCAGATTTAGATGAGATCTTAGGAGGGAATTCTTCCCTGTGAGGGTGGGCAGGCCCTGGCACAGGTTGCCCAGAGAAGCTGTGGCTGCCTTATCTCTGGAAGTGTCCAAGGCCAGGTTGGACAGGGCTTGGAGCAATCTGGGCTAGTGGAAGGGGCCCCTGCCCATGGCAGGGGGGGGGACAACGTGTTCTTTAAGATCCCTTCCAACCCAACCCATTCTGGGATTCTATGATCTCTCCATTCATCCATTTGAAGTGTAGCTGTAGTGCTGTGAGTGCTGTGACATGGACAACTGGCTCCTTGGGAAGCACTTCTGGAAAAGCAGGATCATCCTATCCAGGTGCTGAAGACAACACCACCTCACCCTCCCTCTCTCCTAAAGCTGTAGCTGAATCAGGTTGGTGGGAGCAGGGGCTCACACACACCATGGGAAGAAAGGAAAAGGGACAAGAACACACACAGTGCATGGCACTGGGAAAAGGCTGGGCCAGGAAAGGGACACCCTCACGCCTCCCTCAGTTTACCTACCTCAGAAAGAGGGATAATGATGTGGTTGACTTCTCATTGCCCTCTGGCAGTTCATCCAGGCTCTGCATTACTCTTGCCATGGGAAGATTACATTTGGGTGGCTGGGGGATGACTGTCTCCTGTAATACCCTGGCTGGTGGCTTGGCAGATTTTTGGATGCAGCAAACTGAGGCTCAGAGTGGGGTTTGGTGTCGCTGGAATGTGCCAGAGCTTTCAGGCACTGCAAGGTTTTACAAGGATCCAGAAATGGCAGCTGGGAGAAAACTGGGCATGGGCCTTCTTCTGTGGAAGCTGCAAAAAATGGACCTTTTCTATTGAGAGCTACTGAGACACCTTGTAGGGATATTGAGAGCAGCAGTTTGGCTGAGGAACCCCACATGCAGTCATTAATTAATTCTGTATTTCCTATAAGTTATCAGCCCATTCCTTGTGGAAAGAAATGAGGTTGTCCCTCTAAACCCATCACCTTGGTCCATTGAACACACTCATGAGCTGAAAATTTCAGTGCAGAATGGATAGTCCTTCTTTTCTTGTTTTATTGTCATTAAAATCCTACTTGTCTGAAAAACAAATAAATTGAATGTTCTGAAACATTATTTTCTTTTGGTCCTAGTCAATGGCCTATAGGGCATAAACTACACAGACTACATTCACTTAATTTTATTTCTATTCATTACTTTCATTTTCATTGAGATGTAGATAAAACCACTTCTCTACAGTGCTCCTTGTTGATTGTCACTCCTAAAATAAATGATGTGGTGGATAACTATAAACTATAAAAGCGTTTTTTTCTGGTTTTCTGTATTTTCTATGCTTTCTATATTTACGTATTCTCTGGGAAATGAAATGCACAGAGAAGCTGTGGCTGTCCCATCCTTGGAAGTGTTCAAGGTCAGGTTGGACAGGGCTTAGAACAACCTTGTCTAGTGGAAGGTATCCCTGCCCATGGCACTGGAATTAGAATGAGATGATCTTTAAGGTCCCTTCCAACTCAAACCATTCTATGATGATTCTACAAAAAAATCTGGATATTTTTTCCTTCTTGGTCTTCACTATAACAAGAGTTATTTTTCAGAGCCTCTTCACTGAGGGTCCTTTTAATATGACAATAACACAGGTGCCACTTATTCTGCACAGTATTCTGCAGCTTTACTGACCCAAAATGAACACATTCCAACACTCTCTGTTATTGCGTCCTGCAGTGCACCAAAATCCATGGATTTCCTCATTTTCACCACTGGTGTAAAGTCCCTGTTGGAGTGAGGTAGAGAGGAATAATATTCAGACACATAAGATTCATCTTTTCTGAATGCTTCAGGGGGGGTGAGAAGGTTGATTTTTGTTTCTGTATGTTCTCCAGAGGGATGTGAAGAGGATGGAGGGGAACAGATCCTCTGCCCTTCCGGCTGTGCCTTCCTTCCCATTGCCTGGGTAAAAGTGGCCAGGAACAAGGCAAGTCATGGTGCCTCACACCTGCTTGCATATTTGCGGGGGTGGAAAAGAGCAGATGTCCAGAGCTGCCAATTCTGGGAGTCCTGCAGGAATGCGGGGCCTGTGACAGCTGACTGAGCTGGAGAGCGTTTGGGTGGGGGAGTGTCCTTGCCTGGGAGAGCTGCTGATGGGGAAGAGAGGTGGAAATTTGATGTAGACTCCAGAATGAAAAAGCCTGTTTGAACCTGGAATATTTTTCTCCTGGATGCAGCAATTCAGTGCTCTCCCATTGGGAGACACCCAGTCTTGGAGTCTGTTTCTGTTTTAGATTATGCTTTTTGGGTTAGGTGAGAAGATCAGGTTACTGACCTCTCCAGACTTGGACTGACGAAGAGGTTGCCAACAGGTATCATCAATCCAGTTCCTTGGAGCTTCACTCCAACAGGCCCTTGCACCATTACTGAGGGACAGCAAGCATGGGAGGACACAAAAATCTCAAGAAAAAGGCCAAGAAGTAGCCTTGTTTTCACCCAATATCCAGTGAATCTCCTAGCAACGTCTCCCGAACCTTGGCATTCTCTGCACTCGCTGTTGTTGAGTTTGGCTTGGCAACAGGTTTGGTTTGAACGTATCTGAGTAGGGCTTTGAGCAAAGGCTACAGAGGCTTCCAGCTCCTCCCAGCAGTTCCAGGAACTCATGTGGCAAGTGCTCCTTGTTTCCTCTATTAGGGGTTCCCCAGTCTAAATGATGTGCAATATTTTTCCCTTATTGATAGCCTGGAGAAAAGGATTCCCAGGAGGGAACATCTTGCTCTCTCCAGCTCCTTGAAAGGAGAGTGGAACCAGGGGTTGGTCGGGCTCTGCTCCCAGGGAACAAGCAACATGAAAAAATTAAATGGCCTCAAGTTGTGCCAGGGATGGTTTAATTTGGATATTAGGGAAAATTTCCTCCCCCAAAGTGTTGTCAAGCTCTGGAACAGGCTGCCTAGAGCAGTGGTGGAGTCACCATCCCTGAAGGGATTTAAAAGACTTGGAGATGTGGCCCTTGGGGACATGGTTTAGTCATTAATCTCACATTACTCCTGCTGTGGTCCTTACTGATAGATAAGGGAATTACCCGGGGTCCCCTGTAAGTCTAGGACAGAGCTGAATGTGAGCTCCAAGCAGAGCCACCTTTTAGGTCATCCAGCCTTATTTATGGAGTTGCAATTTTAGATTTCCAGATACCTTCTGGTAGCTGGGAAGAGAGGAGAGGGATTTATGAGGCCGTCCAGTAGTAAAGGTGGGTCATGCAAGACTGCTGGGAGGACAAAATCTTAATTTCTTTGCTCCTCTTACCTGCTGAAAGTCAGGAACAGCAAGGAGGCTGTCCTGATGCATGGCCAGGGATTTGTTTGAGCAGCAGGGATGCTTTTTGTATCTATTGGCCAAGTCAGAAAGTCACTGTCCCACTGATCTGCTGGACAGCTTGTGACTATCTGAATTTATTCGCATTAGATTAGGAAAATTGGATTTCTGTCTTCTCCTCTGTACAGGGAAGCCTTTCCATGGCAGGACTGGAACTAGATGAACTTTAAGGTCACTTCCAACCAAAACTGTTCCATGATTCTATGGTTCCAGGACAGTTTCATCTGCCTTCAAGGTAAGAAAAAAGATTCTGGAGAAGTGTTATTAAGTTCTGACATGTATTTAGGCAGGCTATAAAAAGTGATGCCTTAGGGTAGAATTTTGTTCTCATCCCACCGGTGCTTTTACCATTAATTGGGTCAAGGAGGATCTCCTCAAGGCCCAATTCCATGTTAGGGTTTTGGAAAACAGCCTGCGGACAGGCACACATACACATGGGGCACATCGACCTGCGCATCATTCTGAAGTCAGGGTGTGAAACTTACTGTCCCTGGCTGCCAAAGGATGCAAAAACCCACTCTGCAGCTTCCAGGTAACGTCCAGGCTTCATCCAGCACTCAAGAGAAGAATTCCTTCATCCTTTTGCTCTATTTCCTGCCCGTTTTTGCAGCTACAAAGAGCAAGTGGCCAGGGTTCCTTGGGAGGAGCTGGGGGTCATGGCACGGCTGAGCAGATCCCAAACCCAAAATCCTGCCCTGGAGTCCCTCAGGGCAGGTGATTACCAAATTAACACCTTGTAGTGAGAACTCTGGAGAGCGAATTGAGCCGGATTTGCAGGCAGGGGGTTCAAAGGGGGGTACTGACACTCTGTGTGACTTAAACAAATTGAGTGTCCCCCCAACCAGTGATCTGGAATCCAAATCAGGCCAGAGATTTGGAGCCCTTGCAGATGCCCTTTTATTGCGAGGGAAACTTATGGACACCACGAACTGACCAATATGACCAAGGTAATGCCGTTTATTGTTGTGAAAACATCCCTTAAATAACCCAGTTAGCTGACACACTGCACACACACTGCAAACCACCCCGGGACTGGTTAATGCGAATAACACACAACTCTATTGGTGTGAAATAAAGTCCTCGTAATCTCTCTCTGTGGCCGTTGTTTTTCAACCTTCTGCTGCAGCTTCTCTAAGTTTACATTCTTCTTCACTGTTGATCTCCACAGAGGCTTCTTAAAAGTAGCTTTTCACTGCAGTCTTAAAGGCCTGGCAGCATAACTGCATCTAAAGCACTGAGGTCGCTCACATGTCCATTTTCTGCAAGAAATTTCCCAACACCCTTTGCCGTCCCTCCACCCTGGAGCTGGAGGCATCATCCCTGGCTCCCAGCTGTTGCCTTTGAGGTTTACACAGCTGCCATGGGGAGTGAAGGAGAGAGGGGTGGGGGGCACAGCCTCCCAAACGTCCCGGACCCGCAGCAGGGTCAGAGGTGGACACGTTTGGGCTAAAAGAGGAACAGGTGGGTAAAGGGCTTGTCGCTGGGAACACTGGCACTTTTATTTTTTGATGGCCCTCCCCCTGCACATACACACAGGGCTGGAAATGACTATGAAATGCATCTGGTTGGGCTGAACAGGCCTTCTGCCCTGAAATAAGGGAATCATCTTGCTTTTGGGGGTTGAATAGTCATTCAACGTGCATTTTAGTCCCTGCAATCCTGTTCTAAATTAAAGCATAAGGGCACGAACATATCAAGCAGGCTGTGAGCAAAGCTTCCTTCCTCAACCCACCTGTGGGCTTTGGTGCTCTCTATTTCTATTTCTCTTCTTCATTGCTGGCTCAGTGGGTCTGTGCAGCATCAGGCACAAGGATATCTTGATTAGAGATGGAGGGATATCCATTTATTCAGACCTCTGGCAGTACTGAAAAGCTGGGGGGAAACAAAATCTTGCTGTGGTTTAACAGGGTTTTTTTTTTAAAGGCTGGTTAGGAAGTGGCTTCTTGCCTGATTCAGGCAGTTTATGAAGACCCTCTGAACCTATGGAGAAAGAGAGAAGGAAATGTGAAAGAAGTTGGTTTGAGTGAGAAAAATTAAGTCTCAAAGAACTTGTAACTGCGGATGTGCTAGACAATGACCAACCCATCAGGAGCTCCCAAATGAACCTTGAAACATTAATGACACCTTCACCATGGAGAAAAGTGATATACAGTCACCACATCTGTCCCAAATTTGTACCACTGATCAGGATACTTGTGTCATCAGACAGGGGTTGTTTTTTTCATTTATTTACTGTCCCATACATATAAGGATATTCTTAGCCCAGCCTGGTGGGACTGAATCCTTCTCTCTGCTTTCAGGGTCTGGTTTTTCTGTCAGAAGACGTTTGTAGGAATAGATTAAACGGAAGTTGTGTATACAAGCACCTGAAATACGTGAGAAAAAGCTTTTCTCTTGCTGTGTGGAGTGTAAAACTGCTCAGTCCTGGTGTAACTGAGCTAATGTGGGGCTCTATGACCTCCAACAACCAGAGGTAACCGAGGGAGGTGGAAATACTGCTCCTACCTGCTGGTATTAGGGCAGGTGAACGGCATGTCCATAAAAAGCAAGGTTAGTCAAGCCTATGGTGAAACCTATTCTTTGACCTTGGCAATACAGAGCAGTCTGAAGGTTATTTAGGGATCTGCGTTTAAGAGGGACTTTTGGCAAAAGCATGTTGTGATGGGAGAAGATGGAATGGCCTTAAGCTGAAGTAGGACAGGTTTAGACGAGATATTAGGAAGAAATTTTTCCCTGTGAGGGTGATGAGAGACTGGAACAGGTTGTGCAGAGAGGTTCTGGACTCCATATCGCTGTAAGTGTTCAAGGCCAGGTTGGATGGGCCTTGGAGGAACCTGGATAGTGGAAGGTGTTCCTGCCCATGACAGGATGATCTTTAAGGTCCCTTCCCACTCAAACTATTTTATTGATTTCTCTGCCATTGCTTTCTCTTGGTGGAGTTGCTTTGGTGTTTATCTGTGTGCCTTCCATGAGTTTGTGGCTTTTACTCCTGAGAGAAGAACAACATCCCCAATCTGTGGTTCTCTGATCAGTACGTAAGTGTGGGGTCTGTCTGCGAGTCTGGTGTGTGTGGCATCAGGTTAACAGAGTTTGGACAGAGAGAGAGAGACCATTAATGCTCTGCTTGGGCCCTCTGTGTGATGACAGGCTGTGGAGCTTCACACAAGGCAAACGAGACCAATTCCCACCCCAAGGATTTGAAGACGGAAAAAGCTCTCGTATCAAGTGTCTGGCTTTACACATTTCCCTGCACAGCTGGGATTGTGGTAAGTTGTTCTTTTTATTTTCATTTATTTATTTATTTATTTATTAAACCAAGGCTGTGGCACATCTTACATTGAAGCCAATTTGTGCAAATAATAATAAAAAAAATAAATTAAAAAGATGTAACTTGATTCTGGCCCTGAGGAATACAGTGGGGAGCCATCCCCTTGCCTGGAGGTGAAGCAAAGCCCGGGAGCAGCCTGGGGCAGCCTGCTGCAGGCTCTTTGCTTTCATGTGACTAAGACACACAAATCCCCCGTCCCCAGGGGCTGGGGGGATCACTGACAGCAGAGCAGGCTGTGAGAAAGGGGTGAAGGCAGCAAAACTGTGCTCTCCTTTCATTCACCAGGGTCAGCTGTCCCACCTGTTCCCCCTGCTTAGACATGGGATGGATGGAGGGGATGGGGCAGTGGCAGCCTTTACAATGAAACCTCATGAAACAGAAGGAATTTCATACTAAAATGAGAAACAAGTGGGCACTTGCCTTGCCACAAGGGTAGGGATGGGTGGAAGAAAAGAGGTTGCTGGACACAGCGGGGCTGGCATTTGCCTGAACCAGTTCTCTGAGAACTGGGGACCAGGCCAAGAACAAGTTTCCTAATGAAAGCCTAATGATGGATGAAGCTCAGGGGGTGCTGGGTTGCAGTTTGATTCCAAAACCCAATCCTCTACCAGCTGCTTGTTTAAGCAGATGCCACGGTTCCCTCTGCAGCAGCGCCTGCCTGGATGTCCCTGAGAGATTTCTTCCACCCAAAAGACACCTTTCTTTATTTTTAAAAGACACTTTTTTTTTTTTTAATGCTTCTATCTGGCCCCTAGGATCCAACCTGTGCAGGTTTCCTTTGGGGGTGTTGTCACCTGGCTTGCAAAACCCGCATCTTTCCCCAGAGCCACGTGGGATTGTGTTTCTTTGCCACTCTTTAAATGGAAAGATTATTTTTAGGCCAGGCACTACCTGGTGTTGTGTGGCCTTTCTTGAATGCCATTTGTCAGCATGGTAAAAAGGCCTGTAGCACAGACATTGAAGGAGTGATGGTACATCACACTGAAACAGAGCCCTGCTTGATGAGAAGTGTGAATGAGATGGTGTCTACAAGCAGCCCAGCTGAGGTCAATCTTTGGGAAGAACCTCAATACTGGGATGTTTTTCACCATGTGATGCAGCCAGTGCTTTATTTGAAGTTGGATTTTTTTCCCCTCCTTGTGTCTGTATTTTTAATTTAGGAGAATTTTTGTACTGGACAGTTTTGTTTAGACTGGAGAAAAGGAGTCTCAGGGGGAGCTTATTGCTTTCTACAACTACCTGAAAGGGGGTTGTAGCCAGGTGGGATTGGTTTCTACTCCCAAGTAACAAGTGACAGGACTTGGGGCTTGGAATGACATGATTTTTAAGGTCCTTTCTGACCCTAACCATTTTATGACTCTATGTCAAGGAGAAATGAACTCAGGTAGTACCAGAGTATTCCAGGTTGGATATTAGGAAAAATTTATTCACTGAAAAAGTGGTTAAACATTGGAATGGGCTGCCCAGAAAAGTGGTGGAGTCACCATCCCTGGAAGTGTTCAAAAACCAATTGGAGGGGACACTTCATGACACGGTTCAGTGAACATTGGTCAAAGCTTGAACTCAATGATCTTGGATGTCTTTTGCAGCTTTAATGATGACCTTTGTTTTCCATGGCCATCCTGGATCCCTTCGCAGATCCCTTGGGAGCAGGGGAGCATCCTCTAAGTGGCTGGGAGAAGACTAAAGCTGCATCAGACAGATCCCCTGCAAGGTGCTGGTTTTTCCTTGCCCAGTTGCCTTCTGCACCCCCAGGCTCCAGCATCTGCCGTGGGACGCATCCCCTCCGTGACCACAGGGGGCATGAGCCAAACACACTCAACCTTGAAACCAAAGCAGCCTCAAACCTGTCATTAAAGCAGCTGCGCAGGCAATAAATTTGGTGTTTAAAGAAGTTCAGTGCCTGTTTAAAAATGCAGCGCGAGTAGCTATGGGAACAAGTTCAATGGGGTTTTATCAAACCTGAAAACGACTCTGGAAAGACATGCACGAAGGGTCCTGGAAGCACCAGTATTTTTCCTAGCAAAGGAAGGAGTTGAATTTGTTGCAAATCAGGTAGAAAAATGAGCCAAGCAAGTCAGGCAGCTCAGTTACGAGCTGAAAATGTAAGTAGAAGTATTGGTAATAAAGGATTTTAAAATCTGACAAAAAAGGTAATATTATGAATGTTAGGATTTTCAAGAAAGAGAATGTGGTTGATTTTTTTTTCCAGTGTGAAGAAGCTAGAGTAAAGGGAAACGTGAAAGTATTGCTGCAGCCCAATAAATACAAAGGATGCTCTTTGCTTTTCAACTTCTTAGTTGGCTTTAAATGTCCTTTTGTGGAATTCTTATTATCTTCCAGAGATCAGCTCATGCAGTATTCATGTTAATATTCTGTCTTCACTGTCTCTCCTTGTGTGAATCATGGCAGGTCAGGGAGCAGCTCAGCTGGAGAGATCATGGGCTGGCGTCTAAAACACACAGAAAAGAGAAGGAGCTTTGAGTGCTATTCCTGGCCAGAGAGGCTGCAAACTCCCCATCCCTGGGAGTGTTCAAGGCCAGGCTGAATGGGGTGTGGAACAACCTGGGATAGTGGAAGGTGTCCCTGCCTGTCCCCTTGGCAGGGGTTTGGAACTAGATGATCTTTAAGATCCCTTCCAACCCAAACCATTCTGTGATTCCATGATTCCTGACTTAACCAGGGGCTCTTTCTTCTGATTTGGGAATGCTCATGAACTAGCTGTGTTGGATTTCTAATTCTCAGAGGTCTTTGTTAAGGCGTTTGGTGAGGAATTGAATGTGCCAAAACCAGACAGGGCTTCAGAAATGCCTCTGCTCATCCCTGGCTGACTATTCTTCCTGCCCTACCTGTGAAAACTCAGCCATAACTGGTTAGTGACGGCAGTCCATTGAGACCCAGAAGGAAAAATGGGATTTTTTATGTGTCATTTTACAACACAAGTTGCACCTAAAATCTCAAACCAGCTTATCTTAACACTCCTCCTGTGGCCAGAACCAGTAGGCAAGGGGCATGGATCTCACCAGTGGACAGTGGAGCCTGTTCCAGGAAACTGGGGACCAAACACAGGGGACTTGGTGAGGGCAGAGATTTAAGGCTGTGGTGCTGGCCCTGCTTGGAAGGATGCTCAGGGCTGTAGAAAGTGGTAAGGCAGTAGGTGCAGCCCACCCTGCACGGTGGGAATCAACAGCAGTGAGACGTATTTATCTGGATTGTGGAGACCATTGGGTTATACCTTAATAAACTCAACCCCTGTGGGTGCTGGATTCTGAGGGCTGGCAGGAGGAAGACTGGGATTCAGAGTGGAATTTGATCAGAGCAGGGTGTCCAAATCCTCTAGGTTCCCTTGGAAATCCCAGCTCAGCACTCTGCCTGCTGGTGTCTAACGAGCCTCTCAAGAAAAGAGACATCAAACCGTATTCTTAATCAGCCCAGCTTCTTAACACCTTCTCTGTGACCTTGGTTGCTAGGAAGTGGGTGTCAATACACAAAAGGTGAAGTATTAATAGAAGGAAAGAGCAGCTGTAAGAGCTCTGCATGGAGTGGCATGGCCAGTGCAGGCCATGTGGGACTTTCAGCCTACTTGTCTTCTAGTAACCCAGCCTTCCAGGACAAGGGGTAATGGTTTTAAACAGAAAGTGGGTAGATTTAAATTACATATTAGGAAGAAATTTTTCCCCTGTGCGGGTGGTGAGACCCTGGCACATGTTGCCCAGAGAAGCTGTGGCTGCCCCAACCCTGGAAGTGTCCAAGGCCAGGTTGGATGGAGCTTGGAGCAACCTCGGCTAGTGGAAGGTGTCCCTGCCCGTGACTGGGGGGGTTTGGAACAAGATGGTCTGAAACATTCCATGATTTTATGATAATGCCAAGCTGGAAAACAGACGTCTCACTCCAAGCCATGTGTTTGGACTGAATCTCTAAGTTCAAGCAGTTTCAAGCTGATTTTTTTTGTGTCCAGCACAGCACATCTTGTATTGCAAGAGAAACTGCTTCTCAAAAGGCATATTCAAGAGAAGTGCCTGGCTGCTGGCCACCAGGTGACCAACACCATCACTCACACAGCACTGGCCACTTAGCAACCTGACCCAGTGAGTGACATCCCTGGCCATGGCAGAAAGGGTGGAATAGATAAGCCTTAAGGTCCCTTCCAACCCAAACCATCCTGTGATCTGTAATTTTATCATTCTGTGGTCGAGGCATGAACACCACTAGGCTGGCTTTTCCCTGGGGGGCTTTGTGCTCCCTTTACAGGTCTAGGTGCAGGAATTGTGAGCACAGGCACCGTTCCCACATGATTCCCTCCTGCTGGTGTCTGACTTTGGCGAGGAGCAGGCAGGAATGGCCGGCGCCCTCGTTGTAGGGTGATGGACACATCAGCAGGAACGTGAGGGAGGAGAGGAGCCCCTGAGTTGCTCCAGGAAAAAAAATTGCTAAACCTTCCCTTATCCCACATTATCCTCCCCTCAGCTGTTCAGCTGGAGGGGCCATGTGGTGTCCGACAACTGCCACGTTCCTCTGGCGAGGTGGCCGCAGCGCCATGGCTGGGGGGAGCATGAGGGGACCCCTCACTAAGCTCCTGCGAGGACCTTCCATCCCAGAAATGCTGCCAGTCCTGGGGGAAATGAGTCTCTCCATGCTGTTTCCCTTCGGGAGCACCTGCCCTGCAAAAGGCCCCATGGGCAGTGCCCTGCCAACCCCATCTTACAAACTGATGACTCGAAGATGAAGGTGTTCAGTCCAAATCCTTCGTCAGTGAGTGAAAGAGCGGGGAGTGGGTCCCACATCTCCTTTTCCTGCGCTGTCTGCTTTTTCCTGGCCTTTCCCTCCAGCGCAGGGAGGCGACAGAAAACTCTCCTGGATCTGTGTTAGGCAGAGCAGTGACACCTTGGCCACCGCTGGGTTGTGTTTCAAGGAGCAGACAGGTCTTCCATGGCTCCACACTTCCACCTAGTGACAAGAAGCCACTGCTCACCCCTCCTGCTTCTTCTCTCTGCGCCTTTCTGGCTGCAATGCAGGAATATTTCTCAGATTATTGATGCTGAGCCCTGTCCATAAGGCCATTTTCACTTCATACACCCAATACCTACAAACCCCAAATGAGTGACTGCAAACACACAGTTCCAGGGGTGACGCTTTTGTTTTCCTTCAGCAGAAAAAAAATGGTTTGCACATACATCCAAACATGCACTCACTCATCAGTCTGTGCTGCTTTCCTCTATGCTGTGTAACGTCCCTAAACAGGGTCATCAGCTTGTGATGGGAGAGGATTTACATGTTATATAACAAGACTCCTGCGTGGCTTGGCCTTTCCCCTCCTGGCCTGACTTCTGGGCCTGTTTCTGGTTATTAGGACAAAAATTTTCTATCATCTCTCTTTCTCTTCGTGTTTTAACTCCTTCAGGTGGATGTCTCCCCATGCATTGTCTTACCTAATCTGTGACTTTTTTGCAGAAAATAAACTTCTCAGTCAAATCCTTCCAATCCTGCAAATCTTGAACATTTTGTTGTTTGGTTTTTTGGGTTTTTTAACCTTGATAAAACATTTCCTTAGGATCGTGCCATGAAGTGCTATAAAGAATGACAGAGGTAATAACTCATTTTTGTTGCTGACAATGACCCCGGTAATGTGAGTGACAGAGTATGTTGGGAGCAGCAGTATCAGGGCACTGAGGGCAGCAATGAGCCACAATGGCCCTGATCAGCCTCACCTGGGACCCCCATCCATGCTCTGTCCATGAATCAGGAGCCTTATTTAACCTCAGCTGTGGGCTCACACTGACTCCTTCCCTCCCTGAGCTGTGTTCTAGGAACGGTGGTCTTCAGCCTTATCCCTGATCCTGCCTTCTGGGTGGGTTGTGCACCAATATTGTAGTTGAGTCTCCAGCCCTGTCTCCTCTTGTTCCTGAGGGGTGTCCCTGGAGGGGTTTTGGACCTGGTCCATCCCCTCATTTGTTTCTGTCCATGCACCTTTTGACCAGCACCTGACTCTGTCTGCTGTGTTCAAGTTGTCATCTTTGAACTGTCTCTTCTGGCTCTGTCTGCTGTGTTTGAGTTGACATCTTTGAACTGTCTCTTCTGGCTCTGTCTGCTGTGTTCAAGTTGTCATCTTTGAACTGTCTCTTCTGGCTCTGTCTGCTGTGTTTGAGTTGACATCTTTGAACTGTCTCTTCTGGCTCTGTCTGCTGTGTTCAAGTTGTCATCTTTGAACTGTCTCTTCTTTGGCACTACTTTCTTGCTTGAGGATGGATTCCCTCCAGTTTGCTCTCACTTCTGACCATGTTTCCACTGTGATCCCAGCTAATAAGTAAACTGAATGTGGCTTAGTGAGCAGGATGGGGTTAATTTACATTGGGTTCCTGTAATCATTTGCTATAAGTAGCTGAGGCATTGGTGCTTGGCCTTAGAATAAACCACACACTACTGGTTCCACTGCTGGGCAGAGCTCCAGACCTTGGCTGAGAGTTGATTGCCCGTGTCTTGGTGCCACTGAGGCTCGGAATTGGTGCTGAGGAAGAACAAGCAATCCTGCCTCACCTCCCTTTGGGGATGAGGTAAGAGGATGAATATGCACTGTTGTTTGGTTCGTGGTAACTCATTAAACTGCACTTATGCCGTAGGGTCTCAGACCTTCCTCTGAATTTCAGTGGAAACTTCCATGAAGGCATCCATGGAATTGCAGGGGCTCAGCAGCCCACCTGGTGACTCCATGAAAATCCATCTGGGATTCAAACAGGCGAGTGCAGAGGTGGGAGCAGAGATGCTGTTCAGTGTCTCAGGTGGGCTGAGTTGGGTCTTCCCTGTAGCCAAGTCCCTCCATGGGGTGAGAGATAACACCGTGTAAGTCCTCTGTCTGCTTTCCCACAGTGGATGGTAAAGGATCTGCAGAGCTGTGGGTACTTGAGGTGTGGTAAGGTATCTAAACACCCTCTGGGCATAATTCCCACCGAATGCAGACTGTGTTGGGAATGCCATGGAAAAATTGAATTAAGAATATATAAAGCAACCTTGAAGTCCACTTGCTGTTAAAGTCAGAGCCAGATGGAATATTGGCACATCAAGGAACCATTCCATCAGTTTTTGTCATGTTGTAGGGGAGGAAAAAAGAGGATAAAATGAATTAATGCTCTCCTGTTGGAGGATCTAATCTTATACCAATGGAAGAACAATGTCAGGTCACTCTTGTTGTGGTTGTTACAGTTTTGGAACAAAACAGTTAATGGCAGCAAATAGTTTAGGTTAATAATTAAGCACTCTCAGTGGAGGGCTCTGATCTGTCTGTGACAGGATCCGAGCCTTTTGAGAAACTTGTCTGGTGGGTTTCAGCACTGAACCAAGTTTGGGGCACAACCTCAGCCTGAAAATTGTAGGATTGGCCTCAAAGGGATGGAGCAGTTGTCATTGTGCTGGTACTGGAGCTCCTGCTTCTTTGCTCATCGGAGGAATGGCAGGAGAACAAATTGAATAAGGTAAGTCATACCAGAAAAAAAGATGCAGTAAGAACAATAAAATGAAAATTAAATGATATTTTATGCATCTGATTTGAAATGCAACATTCACTTGCATCAGGGCCCTGGACTCCAACCCCTGCACATTGCAGTGCATTAAAATGTGCAGGAAACACAGTGAGAGCAGCTACAGTAGGTCCTGTGGCACAGTGGGCAATAGAAAGTGAGAAGCTGTTCTGTGGGGACAATATGTTTGCCATAGTTATGGACAATTAAACCTGCTGCCCCAATCTCATCTCTAAGAGTTTTTGTTCTTCTTTTGCATCTTTTCTAGGGTGCCATCCCACCCTTCTTCCCCTGAGTATCCCTGTGCTTACCCAGCAGCTCTGAGGAGGTGGGTTTTTTTTTTAGATTTCATGACTATGATATATAATATATGGATTATCTGAAAGCCATGTTTATGGTAATAGCAACAAAGGAGAAGCATGCCCCATCCCTGGAAGTGTTCAAGGCCAGGTTGGATGGAGCCTGGAGCAACCTCGTCTGGTAGAAGGCAACCCTGCCCAGGGCAGGGGGTTGCAAAGAAATGATCTTTAATGTTTTTTCCAACCCAAATAACTCCGTGATTTAAAAATGTGGCTAAATTAATTCACCCAGATTTTTTTCCATGCAGTACAAAACCCAGGATGAAGGCACCAAGAAGTTCATGACGTGGACTATATAAAGGAAATGTGGGATATATCTGCTTATGACAGCAATACTCCAGTACTCAAATATTTTTTTTTAAATTTAATTATTCGAACAGTTCACAGCTGTTGCTCCCACATGTTTGCACTGTGAAGAAAGAACACTGATGAGGTTTGTTTTAACATTACAGGGAAGGTCCTAAGGCCCTAAGCCATGATTCTGGAGCCAGACTCTTGTGAATTCCCCCTCCAGCATTCAAGATGAACTTTTGGAGGACATCCCTTCTGAGTGCTGGGCTGATATTCTTGGCAGGTGGGTGATGTTGAGGTGCTGTTTCCAACCACCTTGGTCACAGAACACCAGGAAAATCCAGTGGCACCGGCTTGGATACAAACTGACTGTATCCTGACGTGGATAAGCGTCTGTAAGAGGTGTTGAATATTATGGGATATTGAATGCAGCACACCAGATTTTGTCCACCGTATCAGTGGTTTTTCGTGACATTATTTCCATAGCCAGTATTGATTTTTTTAATTAATTTTTAATTTTCTGAGTTCATATCACACCTATTGGTTTTGATTCACTTGGTACACTTGTCAACTGTTTGCGTGTTGATATTAAGGGCTCATGATGCAAGTGCATCCGATTTTGGTGTTTGAGATTGTATCCAGATGCAGCTAAAAAGTTTGGAATCTCCTAAAATGTTAATCAAGATATGGGATATCACCGTAAAATTACTTCTGGAAAATTTTGACCAGTGGCTAAAAAAAAAAACCCCAAACCCACCAGTCTCTGGTTCATCTCTTGCCTTCAGAGAAGGAGGGTACCCTTAATAAAGCCTAAATTATATAAGGAATTTGATGCCTTTATGAAAGGCATGGCAGAACTTGTTATAGATGACTTAACACCGTGAAGCAGAAGCTCATTTCCAGGCCTGTAGGTCTTTCCTAAGGCCATCAGAAAGAAGGAACTGGTCAGGTTGTTTTGGAGCCCAAAGAGGTTACGTTTGGTGGGCAGCCTTAAGTTTGGGAGAGGGCCCAGAAGTTATCCAATAGGTTTCTTTGAGAGCTGGAGGAGTAAACATGAGATTTATCATGTTTATTTTAATTCTTGGGGAGGTCAGGAAGCTGTACCTCAGGGAACCAAGTCCTGAGGGCACTAAAACCCCATTGAGGGGAAGCAAGACTATTAAATGTGGGAGACAATGGGGAGAAAAAAAGATGGGCAATATGGTGTTGGATCAAGGGTTGGACTTGATGACCTCAGAGGTCTCTTCCAACCCAGTTAATTCTATGATTCTATGACTAATTCAGTTTCCTGAGAAGGATAAATGAGATGAAGGGTGGGATCACGGCAGGACACCTCCCAGACCCGTGTGTCTCATGCTGAAGGAGTTATTTAGGATGTTTGCATCTCCCTTCAGTTGGATGGTGCTGGGTTGTTTTTGCAGTGGCAGCCACGGGATCACTCGTCGAGCCCCGCGAGGGCAGCGTCGCTGGAGGAACCTGGATTACCATCACTCTGCATGGTGAGTGTTCAATTCCTAGCAAGTACATGGCAAAGCAGAGTCATAGAAAGGCTGGGTTGGAGGGAACCTTAAAACTTACCTCATTCTTACCCCCTGCCATGGCCAGGGACACCTTCCACTAGACCAGGTTGCTCCAAGCCCCGTCCAACGTGGCCTTGGACACTTCCAAGGATGTAAAAGTAACAGAGAATGAACTCCATTCTGAGATGTGTGGTTGGAGTGACAAACCCTAAACAAAAGGACTGTGAGGCTCATAACATGAAATCAGCTTGAAATTATCACATCATAAGCTATGGCTGAATTTTTTTCCTAAGCCAGAGAAGTGAAATTTTTTACCTTATTTTTTGCAGATGTAGGGCTGGAAATTTCTTCCCTGCCATCCTTTTTAATGAAGAAAAGCTGAAAATCTCCTCCCTTTATAGGTCCTGTGTTGCTGGAGCTGTAACAACATGATAAACATGAGATCTGAATTTAAATCACAAAATTGAGAAGTCATTCTCATTTGGGCTCTAAACCAGTTATGCAAAGCGAGACCTGATTTTCCACAGTGGTGAATATTGATCCATTGGAAGAAAGTTGGTTTCTGAACCAGCCGTGTGTTTGGTTCAGCTGCCCAACTTCTGAGACTCAATCATTTATAACTACAACGAATGATATCAGACTCTGTCTGAATATTGTGAATTCCCGTCGAGATGATGAAATGAAGGGAAGAAAGGAAGCTCAGGTCTTTACAACTCCCTGAAAGGAGGGTGGAGCATGGTGGGCAGGTCTCCTCTCCCAAATACCAAGTGATGGGACAAGAGGAAAGGGCCTCAAGTTGTGCCAGAGGAAGTTTATATTGGATATTAGGAACAATTTCTTCATGGAAAGGGTTGTCAAATCCTGGCACAGACTGTCCAGGGCAGTGGTAGAGTCATCAGGGGAATTTAAAAGATGTGGCACTTGGGGATGTGTTTTCATGGTAGATTTGGCAGTGCTGAGGGAATGATTGGACTTGATTATCTCAAATTCTGCTTGATTCTGCTTGAAGGGAGTGCCCAGCTGTGACTGTCCACCTGCACACAGTGCTGGTGGGGCAGCATCTCCCTTGAATCATTTAGTTAGAAAAGACTTTGGTTTTTTTTTGTTGGGAAGAAACAGACAGGCCTTGGGAGAAAGGGAAAAACCCTCCTGGACCTGGGAGGAAATGTATAGTTTGCTGCAAATCAAGAAACCACTGTTGTCATTTGAAGTGAGTCTGTGGGCTGGGAACCATCTGTGAAGATGATGAGCAAAGGGAGAGCTGTGTGTGAGCCTTCTGCATTTCTTGTTGTGCTTGGTTATGCTGCAAAGGTTAAGCATGGGGGGTTCATGCTCAGCTAAAACTTGACTTTTTAAACATCAGGGACTGGCTGTGCATCAGTCAGTTGGTGGTGAGCAGCTACTTTCATTTGCATCACTTTTGGACTTCATTTTCCTCTTCGTTTTTTCTCTTTTTCTTTCTAATTTTTATTTTTTTTCTTTTTAATTATTATACTGTTTTTACCTCAACCCATAAGTTTACTCACTTTTACCCTTTCAGGTCTCTCCCTCATCCCTTCAGGGGGAAGGTGAGCCTGTGGCTGGGTGGCACCGAATTGTTGGCTGAGGTTAAAACACAAAAACATGAAATCACACAAACATGATTTTAAAAAGCCTGATCAAGGGCTCTCCTAAAGAGAAACTGGGTTGTATGTTCAAAAATATTTGTCATGTGGCCTAATGTGAGTGATCCTGTCCTCACAGAGCTCTTCTGATTGACTTTATTACTTAGGCACAACAGCCCACCAGACAGGATCTGTCTCTCCAGCCAGTGTGTCCCAGCTGGAGGTGTTCCTGGTGAATCCACACCTGCCCAGGCTGCCCTGTGATGTTTCTCCTCTGTGTTTTGACTTACCCACTATAAGATGCAGAACAAGGTATGATCCATGACTATACTGAGTAGAGTCAAAAATAAATATGGTTTCAAGGACCAGCTGGGCAGCCTGAGCTCCTTGTTTTCTATTCTGTCATAACTTTAAAAAAAGGGTTGTTTGTCTGGAAGACTGGGGTGCCTTGAGGCTGTAAGAGGGGCCCTGATGGGGCTCATCCATCTCTTGCTGCTGTAATTTGGCTGGGAGTTAATTCTGAGAATTAACTGTGCTGAGAAACTGTGTGCATTTAGGATGCAGCATTAATTTATGGACCAGGATCAAGATGCCCTGCAGATCCAGCCAGCCCCGAGTTGTTTTATTACTAATGAATAACAATTATTGTTCATGCATGTCCGATGAACATGTTTGTGTTTTCTATTAACTTATAATTTGGGTAGAGTTCTGGTGTAGTCTGATCACCTTCTGCACTTTACTGTCATGTCTTGCTGAGTCTCCACATTTCTTTTAAATTGTTGATTTAAAGTTTGGGTTGAAAGGGTAAATTTGCTTTGCTCTATTGAAGTCCCACTGGATCTTGTAAGATTGGAATGCTTGTAAAGGACCCGGCATTTCCTAAAAAATAAATCCAATATGTATAAAAATAAAGCAATATAACACGTTTTCTTCCACCTAGGTCTTCACCCCAGGAGGGTTTGTACTACGTGGAGGTGATCTTTAAAGGAGATGTTATTAACAACGTGACTGGGCTGGAGAAAGAGAACTATTCTTTCAAGGTAATTGCTGGGGAAAGTATAGAAATGATGATAAAGAATTCAAGGTATTGAAGGGAGTCAAACTACAGACACAGGAAATATGTTGAAATAATGAAATCATAGAATGGTTTGGATTGAAAAGGACCTGTAAGACCATTTTGTTCCAACCCCCTGTCATGAGCAAGGACACGTTCCACTATCCCAGACTGTTCCAAGCCCTGTCCAACCTGGCCTTGGACATTTCCAGGGATGGGGCAGCCACAGCTTCTCTGGCCTCTCCACCCTCACAGACAAGAATTCCTCCCCAATCTCCCATCTCTCCCTGCCCTCTGGCAGTGGGAAGCCATTCCCTGTGTGCTGTCCCTCCATCCCTTGTCCCCAGTCCCTCTCCAGCTCTCCTGGAGCCCCTTTAGGCTCTGGAAGGGGCTCTCAGGTCTCCCTGGATCCTTCCCTTCTCCAGATGAACCCCCCCAGCTCTCCCAGCCTGGCTCCAGAGCAGAGGGGCTCCAGCCCTGGGAGCATCTCCGGGGCCTCCTCTGGACTCTCTGCAGCAGCTCCACATCCCTCTGAAGTTGAGGCCATGGAGTTTGATGTGGTGCTCCAGGTGGGGCCTCATGAGGGTAGAGGAGAGAGAGAGAATCCTTTCCCTTAATGTGCTGGTCATGATTCTTCCATCTCTCGTATACTGTAGATCTTATTGCATGTCAGGAGAAGAAATAAGGATGTTCCTTCTCTCCATGAAAACTTGATGGCTTGAGGTACTCATCAGTGGCACTGGGTAGACTAGGTGACCTAAGGGACTTTTCTGAATGAAAATTCTGATTCCAGGTAAATTTTTCTTTGTCCTTAAGTGACACATTCAGAAGGTCTTATTGTGTCAGAAGACTGTGTTGACTTCTTGTGGTGTTACCCTGCAGGCTGCAGGTTGGCCCCTCAAAGTCTGCACTGACAGGTAACCGCGGGCAAGAACTCCTCCCATGGGAACAGCTGGTTCCAGAAGTGGAGATCTCTTCACATCTAGGACAGGTGGCCACCTAAGATGAACAAGATTTGGAAAGCTCAGACCTCAGTTGTGATTTTTCTATCTGTTTTGAGAGATCCCTGCTCCTCCTCCAGCGAGGATTTCTCCTTTGGCTCTCAGTGTCAAAGCACATTGTCTAAATATCTTTTGGGATACGGTGGTGTTAGGCCAGTCAACGACAATGGTGTCAAGATTTGGGGTCCCCAGCACAGGAAGGACACTTACCTGTTGGAGTGAGTCCAGAGGAAGCTGCCAAGAGGATCAGAGGGATGGAGCAGCTCTGCTATGAAAAAAAAGGCTGATGGAATTGAAATTGTTCATCCTGGAAAAGAATGACCTAATTGTGGCCTCCCAAAACCTCAAGGGAACCTACAAGAAAGATGGAGAGAGACTATTTACGAGGGCATGCTAGAGACAGGATGAGGGGGAATGGCTTCAAACTGGAAGAGTGAAGGTTTAGATTAGGTTTTAGGAAGGAATTCTTCCCTGTGAGGGAAGCACAGGCTGCCCAGAGAAGCTGTGGCTGCCCCATCCCTGGAAGTGTCCAAGGCCAGGTTGGATGGGGCTTGGAGCAACCTGGGCTAGTGGAAGGTGTCCCTGCCCATGGTAGTGGGGTTGGAATGAGTTGATTTTTCAGATCCAGCCCAAACTATTCCATGATTTTTATGCTGTCTCACAGAGCAGAACCCTTAGCCATGGCTGCGTGTTTTGGGATGAGGAGTGGTGTGTTTACAAGCCACATCCCACCTCTGAGCCTAAATTGAGCGTCAAGCAGGAGAGTCCAGCCTTTTCCAGTAAATTACACATTAAAGCTGAAGAGTCATCAAGTGCTTCAGCTGGCTTAGAGAGTTGATGAAATATCACCAGGGGATGCTGTTAATGAGGCGCATTCCAAGCTAAATAAAACACAATGTGTCCCTTTGTTTTGGGACTGGGACCTGGGAGCTATGCATATTAAAAATTAATTTTGCCTCCACGTTAGGCTGAAAAAGGCTGCTGCAGGCAGCAAGTCTGAGCAGCTCAGGAGACTCATGTCAGCCAGTGGCCTGAATTTCATGCTGGTTTTGGCTTCTTTTTCCACACCAGCCTGGGGTATGGTGTGATGTTGCCTTTGCTTCCCAGAAGTGGCCATTTCTGGAGCAAGTTTGTGGCTACTCGTTTATTTTTTACAGGACCATGAGGAAGGAGGGAAGGCAAAGATTGAGCTCTGAAAGGGAATCGTTTAAGGAAAGCTTGGGAAAAAAACCCCACCAAAAATGCATTGGTGCCTTCGATTTGAGTCAGCAACTGAGGCTTTTTTGGTGCTATTTATCGGGCTGTCAGCAGCATTTGTAAATGCCAGGGAGGACATGGAGGGATCATAGAGGAGGTGGGGAAAATGAACATATCCAAAAAAAAAGAAGGGCAATGGAAGGGCCTGGAGCACAAGTCTGATGATGAGTTACTGAGGGAGCTTTGAGTGGGCTCAGCCTGGAGAAGAGGAGGCTCAGGGGGAGCCTTGTCACTCTCCACAATGCCCTGACAGGAGACTGGAGCCAGGTGGGGAGGGTGGGTCAGTCTCTTCTCCCAGGTTACAAGACACAGGACAAGGAAATTACCTCAAGTTGCACCAGAGAATGTTTAGATTGGATATTAAGGAAAACTTCTTCCTTAAAATGATTGTCAAACACCAGGGAAGTGGTGGAGTCACCACCCCTGGAAGGATTTAAGAGATGTGTGGATGTGGCACTTGGGGACATGGTTGTGGATTTGGCAGTGTTACATTAATGGCTGGACTCGATCTTTAAGGGTTTTTTTTCACTCAGAACCCAAAGTAGTGCCTTCCTAAAGATGTATCTGGTATTATTATACATTACGGTGGGCCAATGCAAGCTCTTTCTTTCCTCCACTGCTTTAGGTGCCAAAAAAACTTGCTAAAGAGTAGCTGAAGTGTTCCACTTGCGTGATAAAGAAGCAGTTTTAAAGTATATACCACTGGAAAGAAAAATTCTGACATAATGATGATAAAATGGAAGTTTTAACTTTAGATAAAGCAGACTTGGGAATTTTATAGTGTATTAAAGCATCTTTTGACGTTGACTCAAGCCAGGGTGGGGAATTTGGGCACAAAAGAAGATGTTGAAATGGCACTAACCCCATACTCTGAATGGAGTGAGAGTAAGAAGGGAATAATTCTCCTTCCTGTCCTCCAGAGCAGGACTCTGTTTCAAAGATCAGATCTGAACTGAGAGTATCTGAAATGCAGTTGCCGACTGTGTTGTGAGCAATGCACCCTCAGGCCTTGTTGGAATGCAGTGAAAATAACTGCCATCTAACTGCACATCTCTCTTTGCAGTTCTCTGCTGAGCAGACACCTGTGGTTTACCAAATTAACCCACCATCTGGCATCCCAGGTATGGGACCTTTAATCTGGAGGCCACTCAAGCCGTTATTTGGTGTTCCATTCTGTCTTCCCCCTTATGAAGGGTTTGTCTTTCTGGGAATAAAAGGGGCACCACCAGAACTGAATGCTGGACAGGAAAAGGGGTTTGTACGAGGGGGGAGAGTCTGAATGAAGCACCGGGTACAAAAGTGGGGAACAGTGACCGGGTTATTTGGTACTTGACTCCTGCAACCCAACTCTGCCTGAATGATGTTGTTCAGTAGATTGATAAATCTAATCCATCCCAAATCTTGAGTCATCAGACTCTATTTATTTAGGAACAGTTTTAAGAAGCATTAGTTGATTCTGTAATGCCAAGCAGACCTTTTGGTTAGTTGGGCTCTAGGAAAGACTTTAAAGTTACCTGAGAAGAGTCACTGTTTTTGGTGTGAACAATTAAGTGGTATATGAAAGATTTTTTTACCTCCAGTTCTATTATTTTTGTATTTGCAGGTTTCTTTAGAGAAAATGGTAATGTCGATTTTCAGTGTCAAGATTAATCAAAGCATTTTGGTCTCTCAAGAGCACAGAGAGAAGTCTCTATGATGAGACCACATAGATGCTACTAAATCTAAATCAACCCCTTATTTCCAATTATTTTCAGGTGCAGTTCAGATCTCAATTCTCATGCCTTGCTTTAGGGTGTCTGTATGGAGATTTCTATGTGTTAGATGGATGTTTGAACTCCAAGTCTAGTCAGTGAAGAGCCTAGCAACACTGTCTAGTAGTATTTGAAGTGTCTTGGAGCATGAAGGACTTGTATGGAGCAGGCAGAGACAGAACTAGGAAGACTCATTCCCTTCTGGAGCCACGGTGGGAGGATAGGATCAGACGATAGGATCAAACCAACAAAATGGTTTGGGTTGGAAACAACCTTAAAGACCATCTTACCCCCAACCCTCTTCCATGGGCAGGGACACCTTCCACTAGCCCAGGTTGCTCCAAGCCCCATCCAACCTGTCTGTGGACACTTTCAGGGATGGGGCAGCCACAGCTTCTCTGGGCAACCTGTGCCACCCTCACAGGGAAGAATTTCTTCCTTATATTTAATCCCAAAGGTGTCTGACAGGGTGTCTCAACTCATGAAAGACACCTTTGCAGGTGACCAAACGAGGCTCTCACCCAATGTGGACAGTGGAGTGTTGGGAGTTATTGAACTGGCCGTAGATGTGCTGAGCTCCTCCTTTAGATCTTCACCCTCTCTCATGTCCAGATGATGTCATTTGGGTTGTCTCCTGAGATTCTACAGTGGAGTCAGGTTAGAATGTGGGGTTTAGTCAGCAAAAGAGTTGAGGAAAATGTCTTCTCAGTGCAATCACGGGAGATCTGCTAAAAAATTGGGAATGGGCTTTTCTGGTGGCAAACAAAGGTGTGTTTTGGGAAAAGTGAATTGAGGGCAGTCATCTTGAGCCACGGTAGAAGCTGAGAGTAGGCACCAGCTCAGGAACCTCTGCAAAATTCATGAAGACCAAGGACTCCTTTTCTTCAGCTCACAAAATCTGCAAATAGGTTCTCTGATTTTAAAGGCTCACTTCAATTTCCATTTCCTTTTAAACAGGAAATTTAATACAGATTTATGGGAAGACAATTGCTGGAAGATACGAGGCCCTTGACTTCAACGTAGATTATATTGATGGGTAATTATGCACGAGCAGCTATCTGCCCCAGACCCTGTAAATTGGCATTTCTTCCATCAGCCTCCTCGACAGCAATAAATTGCAACCAGTTGGCCCAGAATTGCCATTTACTTCCTTTGTGGTTTATTGCAGCTCATGAGTTGGGCTCCAGCAAACTTTGTTAATCTAATTGCAACTGGTCCATTAAGCTGGTGGGTTTGTTTACTGGCAGCAAGTCAATCACAGCTCAGTGTGAGTTGTACTGTAATTGCAGCTGGTTGCTGTAGATTCTATTTTGGCTAGCAAATTAGAATTTAACTAATTAAAATAATGTCAGAATGGGAAAGTTAAATAAATTTTCCCTTCCCACTTGCATTTTTTAGAAAAACTATTAGTTTGAAGCAGATGCTTTGGGGAGACAGAAGACAAAGGAGAAGTGTTTTGAGACAAAAGGCTTTGTTGTTCCCTGCTTTAAATACTCTTTGGGTATTTCCTGGTTCTCAAAGGTCTGATTTTTGTTTTTTGTTGCTTCTGTGATTGCATGAAACAGAGAAAAGCAGGTAGATTTAAGAAACTTACTTCAGGACATCACCCCTTTAAGAGCACCAAATCCAAAATGAGCATCAATGCTGTCCTCACGTGTATCATATGCATTTCCATATGCATGGATATGTTATCAAATGCTAATTTATGATTTCCTTGCACTTATGTCAATGGCAGTGAAGAACTAAGCCCAGATGAGTATTTTAAAGAAAAACTACTCACCCATAATCATTGTGCTGTCATTTTAAGGGTCGTTTCAGGAGCCAGGAAAGGTGTGTATTCTCAGTACTTAGAAACTTTAATTGCAGCAGCAGATATTTAACCACTAGATGCTTTTTAATGACTTCTCAGGCTGAATAGAAAAGCCCCTTGCTAATTAATTAAATTATCTGCTGGGGTGAATGGAAAGTCCAGTGCAGATTCCTGCCATACCAACTGCACCCGTTTCTCAGCCCTTACACCACTGCACATCCAGCATCCTTTGTTTGATATTAATTATTGTTTTACCTGGTGGAACTGTGAAACCTTTGCTGGGTGGGAAGAAAGGCTGCTCTGTGGGGCTGCAGCCTGGACGTGCCTCTTGCTCCACTGCTGGATTACTCATTTACAAATTAACCTCACCAGAAGGAAATGGCCTCAAAATCTCAGCATACCAGACAGGTTCCCTTTGGAGCTTCACATGAATAATTTGCCCATTTTTGGTGTGTTAGAACCCAAGTACCAGGTGGGGACCTGAACTTGACCAGAGCACTCTTTCCTTCGGTCACGCTGATTCAGGATTTGGAACAAAGAGAATGGGTTTTATACTTTCAAGTGTGTTCAGCACCCTTTTCCATGCTTTGTATGGGATGCAGTGGTCCAGAGATGACATTTGGCAGCACTGACTTTTTTTCTAGTCTTCCTTAAAAGGAAAGGCTCTCAGTATCAGCCACCAGTATTAATAAAAGCAAGCTCTTTTATTAAAACTCATAAAGCTGCTCTCTCAAGCACTGGTCATAGAAAACTACACTCTGAGGGATGGGTCATCACAAGGTGTTTGCATAAGAGGTTTTAATGACGTATTTCTCTTAACTACCTGTTAATTCTCAAAGAATCATTGCCAACCTTTGCTTATTCTGCTAATTACTCTGACTTTATTGCTCCAGCCTGATTCCTCTGCTGTCATCCCATATTGATTCTTTAAGGTGTAGATACCTAAATTTGCTATCAAGGGCTTGGGTGATTTCTGACAGAGGTTGTTTGTAGTGCTTTTCCTCAATGAAATAAATGACTGAGCTGCATCTTGACTGCACTTGCTGAAAGGGATGATGCTGCTGCTTCTGGAAGGTCAGGATGGGTATAGCCCTCCTGGAGCCCAGCCTTGCCTACCAGGGGTAGACACCAGGTCATTCAGAGCTGGCATGGGATGTCTCAAAGATGTTCCAGACACCCACAGTCTTTACAGAGGTGCCATTCTCGCAGTACTCAGGATACACTTTGCAGTTAAAGAGCTAAGAGATTAATAAATGCTTTATACAAGTGAGGGGAATTCCTGTATTGAGTTAAAATATTAGTTGCTGATTGTAACAGGATCAGTTTTCACCTCTGAAGCTCCATGTTGCTTCGTATATAATTTTGTCTGTTTATTTTTTGCCCAGGCCAGCTATCCTCACAGCAGGAGATGGATGGACCAGTCTCTGCTCTTTTGCTGACAGACAAGCTGGATGCATGTCAGTTCTTCACTTATTTTTGGTTTGTCTTGGTGCAGGGTACAGCATGAAAAAAACAAACAAACAAAAAACCCAACCCAAACAAACAAATCATGGCTTTTGGATAAACTTTTCCGCTTTGGCTTGAGACAGAGACCAACCGTGGGGAGGAGTTGACTTTCTGGTCTTTGATGGGGTGGGTTGAGGGCTGCTGGTTCTCTGTGGCTCCAGCCTTAGCCTGGCAGGAGCTTTCTCTGGCCTGGAGATGACACCCTGTGCCCAGGCCACATCTGTTCTGGTCCACTCTCTAGGCTCCAAACCAAAGTAGCCATTCCCAAGCTGCTTATTGACCCTGGTCAATGCACTGCCTTCAGTCCTACAAAGTCACTAATTTGAAGTGTGGATTAGCTGATTTGAGCCTAAATTTGGCAGGTGGATCTCTCAGGATTTAGCAGCATGGGCAGACAGGCTCTGGTGCCTGGTCCTGCTGCTGTTCATTTATCAGTATTAATAGAATCACAGAATGCTTTGGGTTGGAAGGGACCAGAAAAATCATCTCGTTTCAAGCCCTTGCCATGAGCAGGGACACCTTCCACTAGACCAGGTTGTTCCAAGCCCTATCCAAATCCTTGGACATTTCCAGGGACAGTTCATGTACCCTTGTCTTCTCTAAGTTGCATGACATCCTTTAGGCTGCTCAATCTTGCACCCTGTTAATTACGTGGGCTCTGCAGCATCATTTCTTTTATGAACGATGCACTTCTTACAGTGCCTATGAGCCCCAGGAAAGGAGGAGACTGACAAGGAACCAGAGGAAAAACCTTCTACCACAGAAGTCCATGCAAAGGCTCTTGGAATCCTTGCTGGACCTCCTTATTGCAGTGTAAAACTCCTCCTGTCTCCCGAGAGGAGAACTTAAAGAAAAATGAGACTGATGGGATTTCCAATGTTCCATGACTCCAGAAGGTTGATTTAATACCAGCGTGTCTGGTTTAATTGCTGCCTGCTCCTTCTTACAGATTAGGGGCAGGTGGAGGAGCAAGGAGAGGGGAAATGCTTTTGTCCTCATCTTCATCCTGCCCCTGCACCCACACTTGTCCCTGCCCACCTTTTTATTACAAATGGGGGTTCTGAAGGTCACCAACAGGATCACCTTCTGGAAATAGGTGTAAGGGGGGGCCAAGATGAAGCACTGTGCTGCTGGGAGCCATCCTCCTAAGCTGCTGAACTCTTGATCATTAGTGGGAAGATGGGCTGTTCCTCACCCATCTCACCTATTTCTCTCCTTTGTTTCCAAATGGAGCCAAGCAGGGCTGTCTTAGGAGACGTGGGCGTATGCACCTATTGTTTAGATGTTTCTCACTGTGTTTTGCTGGTTTTGCTCCCAAGACTCAACAAAGTCCTTTGTGTCCCCACAGTTACCCTATTCAGGCAGAGGATGGACTGGGGACGCTGCAGTGCCGGCTGGAAGGGAACCACATAGGTTGGTGAAAAGGGGGAAAAAATTGTGGGTTTCCATCACTCCTGCAACTCCAGAGGACAGAGGTTCTGCTCTGTCTGTGAAGTTAGGAATGTGGCTCAGGGCTGAGACCACAAAAGCAGCTTCCGATCAAGGCTTACCAGCCTTCAACACAGCCACTGCTGTGGTTTGTGTCCTCTGCACAGCCTGGGAGAACATGAACTGAAACCATGGCATGATGTGGACATTGCTGACAGCAACAGTGTCAGTTGGGGTCTTTCCTCACTTTACTGCTTTAATCCTCCTTATCTGTGATGGACCTTCCCTTTACTGCTTTATTAGGGGAATAAATTGGATGCTCCCTTGTAGTCTCTCTCTGGTAGGAGGTTGGATCCAATCAATTTCTCCTCACTTACAAGCACCCTGAAGAATCTTCTAATTTCTTGTGGATGTTTTGAGCAGTGAGCTTCTTGTTTGGGAAAGACATTCTGAATTAAATACATAAAATAGACTCGCCTTACTGTCGTAAGGAAGTGGAGAATTGGGCCCAGGACACCTGGACAAGGTTTGGTAGGATGCACTCCATGCTTCACCATAAAGTATGTTACTTTTCTCTCCTCCAGGGTCCCACAACATCAGCTTTGCAGTGTTTAACAAAGGAAAGTGAGTAAAAGAACCTATTCTCCCATTTTCTCGGGTTTTGCATGGAGGTACAACTGCCTAGGATAAGCAAATTATGTTTTTGCTGAATCATGTGTTCCATTGCTTAGAAATGAGGCTTTGTGATCTTGAGATGATTGTCAGATTGGAAATGAAAAGGGAGAATATTTCTCCCCAGAGCAATTACACTTTGGTGTTTTAATACTTTACCTTCGGTGTTCAGAGCAGAAGACATCTTATCTTGGACAAGGGCAGATGGCTTTAAGCTGAAGGAGGGAAGGTTCAGGTTAGATATTAGGGAGAAATTCCTCCCTGTGAGGGTGGGCAGGCCCTGGCACAGGTTGGGCAGAGAAACTGTGGCTGCCCCATCCCTGGAAGTGTCCAAGGCCAGGTTGGACAGGGCTTGGAGCAACCTGGGCTAGTGGAAGGTGTCCCTGCCCATGGCAGGGAGGTGGAACAAGAGGAGATCTTTAAGTTCTCTTCCAACCCAAACCATTTTGTGATTCTATGATCCATTAAATCCAGCTGAATAAAATCCTTTCACCTCACTTTTAACTATTCATCCGAATTTGAAAGAATTTAGCCATAAAAGGAGGTGAAAATGGGTTTTGACAGTGTCAAAACATACCTAACAATGTGTTAGTACTTCTAATAAAGTGTTTCAGTCCTTCAGTGGGGTTTCATGAATCAACGCCTCAATGTGCTGGTGAAAGGTGGTGTTGGACCTTCTAGAAATGTTCCACTGTTCCTCTGGAGAGGGAGTGTCCAGCTCTGCTAAAGAAAGCTCTGCTTTAACTTAAACGGCCAAGGATCTCTCAGGGATTTCTCTCTCTTGCAGGTCAGCAGTCCACAAAGATTCTTGGCTCATCAGTGCCAAACAGGAGCTTTTCCTGTATCAAACACATTCAGGTATTACAATGATCCTTCCCGCTGGCTGCACTCTCTTCTGGCAGTCCTAGAGTGGTCGCTGCTGCTTTTCTCAAGGTTGTCATCCTGTTGTGTCCTCATTTTGATGTACCACCCCCCCGGCGTGGGCTGGACTACACCAAAATGAAAAATCAAAAATGTTCTCCTGTTCATCCTGCCCCTGTGCCCACACTTAGCACAGATTTATGTGCTAGGTTTGGATGTGCTGCCAGGGACTGTCTCTAATGTCCCCAGTGACTCAGTGTTCCTCTTGGGCAGTTTGACTCTGTTTTGGACAGCTTAACAAAAGAAAGCCAGCCAGAGAACAGGATTATGGCATGGCTTGCAATGATGTTGCCTTACTGTTGTTTCTTTTCCTGTCAGATCGGTTGTAAACCTGAAATGTTGCATCTAGAGAAGCTTTTCCCCCTTAAATCCCTTTATATTTGATAAGGTTAAGATTTTGGAAATGCAGACCTCAAGAACAGATAGCTCCCACTTCAGCTACACGGAGGAGATGGTATTCAGCCACTCCAAGATCTGAGTCCTGGATAAATGGTGAACAGCAGGTTACTGCACAATTAGTTTCTAAATGATTTATGGTTAATTAAAAATAACCTGCATGTGATTTTTCTGCCTATATTGAAGGCAGGAAACAGATGCTGAACACCTGCCTGAGGTTATGGTCATGGGCAAATAGTGTTCAAGATTTACACGGACAGACAGTGATAGGACAAGGGGGAATGACTTGGAACTGAAAGAGGAGAGATTTAGACTGGATGTTACGAGAAAATTGTTTACTGTGAGGCTGGTGAGGCCCTGGCACAGGTTGTCCAGAAAAACTGTGGCTGCCCCATCCCTGGAAGTGTCCAAGGCCAGGTTGGATGGGGCTTGGAGCAACCTGGGCTAGTGGATGGTGTCCCTGCCCATGGCAGGGGGTTGGAATTGAGATGGTGTTTAAGGTCCCTCCCGACCCAAACCACTGAAAGAAAACTTGGTTCACCTGCACAGGTCCCCAGCAAAGTCCCACTAAGTTTTTGATATTAAATTGCCTCAAATTGGTGCAATGAATGCATTAAGTCCTTACGGGTTGCATCTGAGAATCTCAGTTCAAAAGTTAACAAAAGCTTCTTTTTTTTTATATAAAAAGCCCCATGTAGCCAATACATGCCTGTGTTTTGTATATTGTTTATATTCTACAGCTTGTTTCACCTATAAATTGAAAACATTTTGTAAAGCAGGGTAATTTTGTGTCCTTATATACAAATTGGGGAGCAGTAAAATGAAATAACCATGCAGAAGTCGTCTATGGGCAGACCACAAGCAGGAAGGTCTGCCAGATCTATCCAGCAGAGTGTACTGTGCTAGCCCATAGTCAATATTGTAAAACTGAAGATTAAGCAACAGATGAATTAACGAAGTAAAGGCAGATATAGAAAAACATCCCTCACCTTTTTTTTTGTTTTATTAGCCTTTTTTTTCAGATTTAGACAAGTACAATGGGGTGGTTAAACTAGAACATCTGAGTCCAGTGTGAGAATATGTCACCAAAGAGAAAAAGTTTTCCAGTGTGGAGGGACAGATAAAATCTCATGGTCATGATGTGGATGCTCAGATGTCAGATATTCAGCTCTCTCCATTTGCTCCTGAAGTCTGAGGGGTGATGGGAAAGTGTGGTATCATTCAAACCTGTGAGCTAAACTGAGAAGTGAGTCAGAGAAGGTCAAAAGGATTAAAACAATTTTAATTCCAAATTATGGTTTTTTTTTTTGGCAGGGCTCCTCAATAGCACAGAGTAGACCAGTTTGCAATCTGAGCATGACAGACACAGCCACTGCTAAGTAACAGCCCGGGCACTGCAGTGTTTCTCCTGTCCCACAGCCAAGTTATCCGTGTTGTTCATTCCTGGTGTAATCCCAGTGGTTCCCCAAACTCCCGTGAAGGATCAGTGAGATGCTGGTTTCATTCACAGGAGCTGCCCTGGTTGGAAACGGTGCAAACGCACTGGGGGCTTTCACAGAAGTAGGGTTGGGATTAATTTTCTGGGGCTTTTTTGAAGATTCCCCTTTTCCTTCCCCTACAGAGATAACCTCCGTGTTCCCGGCTGGTGGGAGCCTTGGAGGGGGCACTGAGCTCACTGTCACAGGGGATTTCTTGCAGGAACCACTGCAGGTCACTGCTGCAGGTAAGAGCAATGTGAAACACTCATTTTTCGGTACTGTGATCATGGCCCTGATCGTAAAACCCAAAGGATGGTCAGCAATACCAGTGGAAGGTGTAGGAACCACCTTTGGGAAGGTCCAGTTATTCTGACTGTGGGCGTGAACTGTTGTGTTTGCTGGTAGTACCAGCCCAGGCTTTTAGAGGAGTGTTCATCCAGTTTGGACCCAAGGTTGAGGCAGGAGATTCTGCCCCTTTCCTCCACTCCAGTGAGACCCCCACCCAGAACACGACATCCCCTTGTGGAGCTGTTGGAGCAGGTTCAGAGGAGGCCACAAAGATGCTCCAATGGCTGGGACAGGCTGAGAGAGCTGGGGGGGGGGGGGTTCCCCCGGAGGGGGGAGGGTTGTGGGGGGACTTAGAGGCCNGAGAAGGTTCTAGGGAGACTTCAGAGCCCCTTCCAGTGCCTAAAGGGGCTCCAAGAGAGCTGGAGAAGGACTTGGGACAGGACAGAGGGAATGGCTTCCCACTGCCACAGGGCAGGTTACATTAGATATTAGGAAGAATTTTTTTTCACTGTGAGGTTGGTGAGGCCCTGGCACAGGTTGGGCAGAGAAGCTGTGGCTGCCCCATCCCTTGAAGTGTCCAAGCCACAAGGGGCTTGGAATAACCTGGTCTAGTGGAAGGTGTTCCTGCCTATGGTAAGGGGGTTGGAAGAAGATCTTTAAGGTCCTTTTCAACCCAAGCCTTTCTATGATTTCCTGATCCTATGCTCCCACTGTGCCTCTGGAAGGGAATGAGTCTTCCCAGCTCTGAATCCAGTCTCACACGGCACATTTTATTCCTTTTCCTGCTACCAGGTGTCCCCTGTAAAGTCAAACACGTCTCTCCCCAGCAAATCAGATGTACCACTGAGCCTGTTGGTAAGGGCAGGAGACTTGGTGCCCCGCAGCCAGGTATGGTATTCAAATAACTGAAGGTCCAAACAAGCCAACACACCAGGAAACGCAGGGCAGAAATCTTTTGGTGATGAGTGCAGTCAAACAGGACCTTCCAAAATGCTGTCTGCTTTAACATCCAGCCAGTTTCTTCTGGGTTTCATAGGGGAGGGGAGCTACAACATGAGCAAATGGGTGAGGAAAGAGACAGAGAGCTGGGGGTGTTCAGCTTGGAGAAGAGAAGGCTCTGGGGAGACCTCAGAGCCACTTCCAGTACCTAAAGGGGGCTTATAAGGAAGATGGGGTTAAACTTTGAGTAGGGACTGTAGTGATAGGACAGGGAGTGATGGTTTTAAACTGAAAGGGGTCGATATAAATTAGATCCAAGGAAGATATTTTTTACAGTGAGGGTGGTGAGGCACTGGCACAGGTTGCCCAGAGAAGTAGTGGCCCCATTGCTGGAAACATTCAAGGCCAGTTTGGATGGAGCTCTGAGCAACCTGATCCAGTAGGAGACTTTTCTGCTCATGGCAGAGGGGTTGGATGAGATAAACTTTAATAGTCCTTTCCTACCCAAACCATTCTGTGACTCTGTAGGCAGGAAAAACCAGGTGGACAGCTCAGCCCACCACTTGCAGACAGGTGATGGTGGGAGGAAGGTTAAACTGGTGTGCAGGGCTGGGCAAAACGAGGGGAAAAAATGTATGGATAAGACTTAGAGGAAGGATATCTGAACTAGAGCTACTGCAGAGGTTTCTGGGGACACTGCTTGGGTGGAGCATTGCAGTAGGAAATTATGGTGCATAAAATGAGGTTTACCTAATTTTGACTGCGGGTCACCTCAGTGCCTTTTCCTGCAGGAACGGACATGTGAGCTGACTGGAAGCTCTGCTCTCTGCAGCTCTTTGTTGTTTCTGGTGGAAGATTTCAAGGCAGAACAAATTCCCCAAAGCGAGCTCTGTGTTCTGCGTTAGGCTGCAAAACATCCCCCAAACAGAACCAATTTATTATTAAAATTTTCTCTCTGGCCTGCCTCCTACACCGCTGATTCCAGCGTGTGCTCTGGGGTTTCTGCTGGCTGCTGCTGAGCGTTTTTGTTTGAACTTTCTAGGAAACAGAGGGCTCCTCTTTGAAGTCTGGGATGATGCCTCTGATCTGACAGAAGCAGGTCCTGGATACAGATGGCAGTTTGTACCTAATGCCAGCTCCCCAGGAAGGTTCCTGTCTGGGGCAAAGAAGTCCTTCAGGTACTCAGTGATCTCAACAAGACACGCAGCCATGGCAATCACCTTTAACAGTGTAAGGTGCAGCAAAACCACCTGACAGCCCTTTATAGCAGAGCCTCACTGCACAGCTCCAGGAAATCAAAGCAAACTCTTTGCTCCGAGGTCCTTTTGAAGCTTAAAATATGCAGTGAAGTGTTTTATTTTATTTTTTTTTTCCTCCTTTTGCTTTCCTTCAGTGTTTCTGCTCTACCTGGCCTAGATATGCTGAAATACCACAAAAGAAATTGTTGTGGTGTTAGAAAGTGCTGCAGTTTGGAGCTATTTTGGGTGGGAGCTCTGGCCAGATGTTGAGGAGCAGATTCTCAGCTGATCAGGTGGAGTTAATGGAGATCAAGTGATTTTCCCCAAGCTGTGGAATTATCTAAACTGTGTTGGTGCCATTGCTTCTTCAGATAAACCCTTGAAAAACTGTGCAATTTCTACCACTTTTGTTTTGAGAACGTTCTTGGCTTTTTCCTGTGTGTTCAGTGTTAAGACTGTGCTTGAGTAGAAATGCACAAAAGTGTGGCCACCAACAAAAACATACTTGATTTCACAAAGCTGTTCTTGCTTTACTTTTTGAAAAGTTTTGTAAAGCATAAATGACATTTAATAGGAAACTGAGTCAATTTGAGGTTCCTTCAGTTTTAAAATGTATGGGTTTGTTTTGTTGGTCTCTCGGTGTTTCCTTGTTGCTCAATGCACGCGTGAAGGTGGGGTGTGAAGATGGGTTTTTTTGCTATGTTATTGCTGTTCTCCTTTTGCTTAGTTCCAGGCTTCGTGGGTTTTTTGTGGCTCCTCAGACCAACAATTACACCTTCTGGCTTCAGGCAGACACTCAAGCATGTCTCTACTTAAGTTTGTCCCAAGATCCTCAACATAAGGTATTACTCTGGGCAGAGAAAAATTGAGATCAGGAAGAAAATTATTTTAATTAAGGTCATAACAAGTGGGAATTGGCTCATTGGCACTTATGAATCTATTGCAGAGTGAAATCTCTGTGATTATATTTGATTTTTGCATTGGTCCTCTCAGTCACTCAGCTCGTGAAAAACTCATGCTTGCAACCTGTCATTGATTGTCTTTTCCAGAAGAAATTTTGGTTTTAAGTTCAGCAAATTACACTCACTAACAACCTGTGCAAGGGGACCTGGAGGTTTGCTCTCTGATTTCCTCAATTTACTTATATTTTTCTTTTCTATATTTTTTTCCTCTGAAACATTGCCCTCTGAAAACAGTTGCCTTTGTGAAGCTGAGAGGATGTTATAATGGAGATGTATTTATCTGGGCTATTCTTAAGCCTAGTGATTGAACAGAAGTAGAAGAAATATAAAAAATAGTACTGGTCATACTAATGGTAACAGATTACATGGGATCACAAAAGGGTTTGGGTGGAAAGGGACCTTAAAGATTGTCTCATTCCTACTCCCTGCCATGAGCAGGGACACCTTTCACCAAACCAGAGCCTCATCCAACCTGGCCTTGAACTCTCCCAGGGATGGGGGGCCACATATCAGAAGGGTGTGGACATAGTTCTTTGATTTGTATTTGGGGGATATGTGATGTAGAACTGAAGTTATCCATGAAAAGTTGTTTAGGGAACTGTTAATTAGTGCTAGGGTGAGCCATAAGAAATCTTCTTTATGGTATTGAACTTTAAAGCCCTTCAAGATTATGGCTTTTCCCTGTATAATAGGAAGCAATTTGTCAACCATCAATCCACTGCTATCGGTTACAAACAAAAGTCTGNCATTATGGCTTCTCCCTGTATAATAGGAAGAAATTTGTCAATCCACTGCTATCGGTTATAAACAGAAGTCTGGGGTTTTTAGGTTTTTCTTTGGAGCTGTGGTATTGCATAAAATGTATTTGGGGACTGGAGAAACATCCCTGACTGATTTAATGGCTTCACTGGATATTAGGAGAAAAAAAATCTTCTCTGTGAGGGTGGGCAGACCCTGGCACAGGTTGCTCAGAGAAGCTGTGGCTGCCCCACGCCTGGAAGTGTCCAAGGCCAGGTTGGACAGGATTTGGAGCAACCTGGTCTAGTGGAAGGTGTCCTTGACCATGGCAGGAGTTTGGAAATAGATGGTCTTTAAGTTCCCTTCCAGTCCAAGCCACTCTGTGACTCTGTGATTTGGTTGTTCTGCACACAGGTGAGAATAGCTTCTCTCCCTGCTGGCAATTCAGGGTGGTCTGAGAACTGGGTGAAGAACTGGAGTGAACTTTGGCAGCCAAAATCCCAGAAATTTGAGCTGACTGCTGGTTCAAGGTACTACTTGGAAGCACTTCAACATGGGAAGACACCCAGCAGCGGGATGAGAGTGGGAGTGCAGATACACAACACGTGGCTGAACCCCCGTGTGGTGAACACCTACTACATCGAGAGACATGAAATTCGGGCTCATGCTTTGCATCTTCCAGAAGTGCAGGTCAGTGCTGTGTGCTTGACCCTGGGAGCTGGACTAGCCCTGATCGAGCTGACATGGGAAAAAAAATCCTGATTGTACAGGTCTTGTCAGTTGTCCTTGAACAGGCAGCAGTCGCCAGTATTGAGGCCATGCTGCTGAGAACGCAGCTGCGCTGGGCAGGGCACGTCTCCAGGATGGAGGATCATCACCTCCCTAAGATCGTGCTCTATGGGGAACTTGCCACCGGCTGCCGCAAGAGAGGAGCCCCAAAGAGGAGATACAAGGACTCCCTGAAACAATACCTCAGCCTTGGCCATATTGACTACCATCAATGGTCCACTCTGGCCTCCAGTCGGGAGGCGTGGAGACACACCATCCATAACGCTGCTGATTCCTTTGAGAACGCACCCAGAATCAGTCTGGAGGAGAAAAGACAACGCAGAAAGAACCGTGCCTCACCAACACCGCCTATGGAGACTCTGCTGTGCCTTTTGCAGCCAGACTTGCCTATCTCGCATCAGCCTCTTTAGCCACCAGCGCGCTTGCAGCAAGCGTGGGGAGAGCCCTGCCCAAATCTTCGTTCGCGAAGCCTGGCCATGATGATGATGATGATGTCAGTTGTACTTGTGAAAGTGTGTTCCCACCTTGGTTTTAAGCTTCTGAGACTGCTGATGAGAAGAGCATCATGAGCTGCCATTGTTCAGGGTTTTTACACATATTGGTGTACAGTTTTGTACACATTGGTGTGTGTATGCAAACCCTCAGCAATGAGGGAGGTTCTTCCTTGTGGTTAAACCCCACAGCTGCAGCTCAGGAGCTTTAGGGACTACTTGTGGCTGTCACTGCATCTGTCTTTTGTGCTCCTGATAATCTAAGAGTAGGAGCCCAAGGCTTGTGTCAGCAGAGACCATAGGGGACAAGAACAGTTCAAGAGCAGCTGAAGTGACTCTTGGAAGGAATTCTTGGTTTACAGATGCTTAAAAAAGCAAAATGTTAGCCATGAAATCTTCCTCAGTAGAAGATGCCAAGTTTGAAATGTGTCTCATGCAGTCTGTGTCTGTTTTCATTTGTTTATTTATTTGCTTCTTTGTTTGACAGGTGTTGACTGTGTCTGGCCCAGGGTGGTTCAGTATCTCCTGGAATAACACATGGCACAAAATGATCCCCACAAATGCTACAGCTTTCCAGGTAGGTGCCATTAAACGCAGACACGTGATCCTCTGCTGGGGTGGAATTGATGGAGAACTGGTACTTGGCACATTTGGCCCAGAAGCTGAGATAAATTTTATGTGATTGAGGCATCATTTTCTTTTTAACTGAGAATGTTTACAGTGGGACTTCTGGGGGGATTGAGACCCAGGGGTATTCTAAGCACATCACGAGCATCCAGATACCTTGGAATTCCCTTGGACTTCTCCTCTAAGGTCACACTGTCATTAGACTGAGGAGATGTCTCACACACCTGAAAGGTATCAGACATGGAAGTTTACACCCTGTTGAGCTGAATTTTATTCTTTTGTTATTTAATATTGTTGTTCTTTTAATATTTATCAACCTGCTAGTTCAGAGCTGCTGTGCCACTGGTCCCTGGCTAATGAAAAATGGAGTGCTGTGTTGAGGCACTCTGATGAAATGATCCAGACACTGTTGTACTATGGCTGCTTTTCACGTTCTTAATTTCTTTTTAAGGTTCAAGCAGCAATAGAGGAACTTCTTTCAGTACGATGTGAAACTGAGCCAACTTCTGCTAAAATCCTTCTCCGTGATGGTTTTGAGAAAGAAGGTAGTGATCCTCTGTGTCAAATAAGCAGTATTTGTTGTCAGAATTGATCTGCTTTTATGACATAAATGCACTTTAAACTTTTAATGATAGTAAATTTACATTTTTATTGGGGGTAAGTGCATACATTCTATGTTTATTGTCTATTCATTATGTGCATGTATTAAAAACATGATCAATAAAATAATCATAGAGTCAGAATATGCTGAGTTGGAAGGAATCCACAAGGATCACTGAATCCAACTCCTGGCCCTGCACAGGACAAACCCAAGAATCACTTGTGTGTCATCCAAATACTTCTTGAATTCTGGCAGGAGAATACATAGTGTAGGACTGTTTGACATGTTTTGGATACCTACTTTCTGTATTTTCATGAATCCTTTGACTGTACTGGCATCTTCTGAATTGCTGTCAAACATTCCAAATTCTCTTGTTTAACCTCTGTCAGATATGAAGAATGTCACTTCCGGAGGACACATCGTCAGTGGAACGGAGCCTTTCTGTGGCAGGTTCAGTGTTCACAGCCCAAACCAGCTGGTGAAAACGTCCCTATCAACACTACCAAGATATGACCTTACTGAATACACTCATGTAAGTGGCTGCTCTTAATGAGTAGCTTGCACTGGGCACTGAATACTCAGGGCCCAATCAGCAAATTAAAATCATCTGGTCTGCTTAGAATTCCATCCCATCTACAAAGGATTGTGTCTTGGAACAGTGTTTATGGACAGAGCAGAGTGTCTTTTATTGCCTGAGTGGGTGATTTGAGCTCCCTGAGATGTAGATATAGTTCAGCACATCGGCTGCCACCTGCTCCTGGGGATGCTACCCTTGCTGAGGGAAAGGAAAATGTGGTGGGAGGATGTTGGGGAAAGATGATAGATGCAGGGATGTCCACTTCTTGAAAAAAGAAAAAAGCCCATGTTGTCTGGGGTCCATATCACTCACTTCTCTCCTCATCTTTTACTACTTTTAATAGGAATAACGGCTTGATTTCAACTCTCACGTCCTTTGCCTCCTGGGGGAAGGCAAATAGCCTGGCCCTGAACCCTTCCAGGGATGGGGCAGCCACAGGTTCTCTGGACAACCTGTGCCAGGGCCTCACCATCCTCACGGGGAAGAAATTCTTCCTAATATCCAGTCTAAATCTACTCTCTTGGTTTGAAGCCAACCCCCTTTCTCCTGTCACCCCATACCCTCGTCCAAAGTCCCTCTGCAGCTCTCTTGGAGCCCCTTTAGTCACTGGAAGGGGTTCTCAGGTCTCCCTGGAGTCTTTTCTGCTCCAGGCTGAACAACCCAATGTTAAACTGGGTTCAAAACAGAATATAGTATCTTCTACATGCATCATATATAAATTGCCTGTGGTTGGATTTGTGAAAATGTCATTCCCCATTTTTTGCAGGTGTGTTTTGCCCATAAAGGCCATATGAGCAACATCCTTCATCTCTCTGTGTCCTACACCAATGTTTCCTTATGCTCAGTGAAGAGGAACCTCACCTGCCTATGGGACTTCAATGACACGGACTCCAAAAGGTACGAAGACACAGTTTCCAGAGATTATACTTTCCATCATAAGGAGGTGCCCTGGGAAAATGAAGGGAAGTTCTCATTTATATAGGAAGAAATTGTCGGGTGGGATAAGCTGACACATTGTCAGTTGGGCTAAGCTGACACATGCTGTGTCCCTGCAGAGGCAGCCCTGGAATATCATTCATATTTTCTGAGGAGTTACTGAGTAAGCTCCCATGTTTCTTGTCACATGCAGTATCTCACCTGAGTAATGCACAGATAAAGAGCTTATTCTGTTTCTGGTAAGCACACCAGAAAGTTTCTGAGGACGATAACTCTCCCAGTTTCTTTAGAGAAGCTGTGGCGATTTTCTGCAGTGAAACAGAGATGAATCGATTGGGTCTTTTCCCCTGGCAGGAACCTCATGAGATCATCAGTACACAAAGTTTGGAAAATTGGTGTAGTCTTTGATTTTCTTTATTCATTGCAAATTCCATGAGTAGAAAACATTTTGTAGCAGATGTAACGTTCGGGGCAGGCATACTTCAAAAAAAAAAAAATAAATCAGGAGTGTCAGAAGAACCTGATGGAGAGAACTGGGAGCCTTAAGCAATGGTATGGTATTCCCAAAAAGGCCAGTTCTGGACTGACCCCCACTGAGGTCACTGATGCTATTGTAGCATTTTGCCAAAAATAGAGCAGAGAGAGTCACTCCCACATCCCGCTTTTGTGATGCAGAAAAGGACCCATAACCAGAGACCTCTGAGGGTGGTGAGGTACTGAAACAGAGAAGCTGTGGCTGCCCCATCTCTGGAAGTGTCTAAGGCCACATTGGACAGGGTTTGGAGCAACCTGCGCAAATGTGTCCCTGCTCGTGGCAGGAGGGTTGGGATGAGATGATTTTTAAGGTCCTTTCAAATCCAAACCATACCATGATTTAAAGCTTTGTTTCTCACTATGGGGAACTCAACCTCAAGTTACTGAATAAGTGCCTCGTAAATAACAGTGGTAACAACAGCAGTACCTGATGTTACCTGGAAGCTTCACAATTGCCTCAAATTCAATTATTGCCACAACCTTGGTGTCTTCCAGCTGGACGTTTACCTGCACTGACCTCTGGAAGAGGTGTGTGAATGTCTCCACGCTTGTCCAGGACCTCCCTGCCAATTCCCCTGTGTTTGTGCATCAGATAGATTTGCAGAGCGCCGCGTTGCAAAAGGAAACCTCTGGGTCATTTTACCTTGATGAAGTCATCATTGCTGACAGAGCAGTGACTGGTAAAGGAATCTATTTATCTCTCTCGTATTTATTTATTTATTTATTTTACCCAGGATATTCCATTAAAATCTATAACGATAGATCTGGATGAAACTTTTTCAAAGGGAGATTTAACATCAGGCACAAAAATAATTTTGTTTTCTTGAATTATTTTTCTTTGTGACAGCAGTCAAGAAGGAATTGCCAAATATCAGTATTCTTATTTTATTTGAAAATGTGTTTTACAAATGGCACAGGCTGCCCAGGGCAGTGGTAGGGTCACCATCCCTGGAGGGATTTAAAAGATGTGTAGATGTGGCACTTGAGGACATTGGTTAGTGTTGGGCTTGGCAGTGCTGGGGGAACAGTTGGACTCGGTGACCTTAGGGGGCTTTTTTCAACCTAAATGATTCTGTGACTCTGTGAAATGTGACTCAAAACAAAAAAAAAACAACCCCAAGTAGATTGTTTCCCCAGCTATGAAATGACAATAACCTGGGTACAGTCACTGCTGCCCTCCGTGCTCTAATGGATGCTTGTGCTCTTTTTCTTCCAGTTTCTCAGAGAGATCCCAAACCCCCTGGGCCAGGTGGGAGGATAATTGAATTGGTGTCTGTGGTGGGGTCTCCTCCCACTTACAATGTGTCCTGGATGGTGTCTGGCTGTGGTCCAAGCCTGCCCCTTCTCTCTCCAAGGTAAGGACAGTGAGTAGATCATCTCAATACCCTGCAATACCTCTTGTACTTCCCCCAACTTGCCCGGAGCTGGTTCAGTTGCTGAAAAAGAGATGCTTAAGATGTTTCATCTAACCAGGGGTGTAAGATGTGCATGGACCACCAAGACATGACGTAGGACTAGAAGGAGGTCAAAGCCCTCCTGGAACAATGGATGGAGATCAGAGTGTCACACTCCCAAACACCTTTAATGACATTAGGCAACGAAAGCCCACCTGATGTGTCCTTGTTTACTGAGGTGGTTTCTATTCCTCTCGGCAATGAAAGAGGAATCAGAGCCAGAGGCAAAGTAGATCAGAGAGCGCAACATTAAAGAACTGTACTGGCAGAAAATAAGTCCTGTAAGGTTGGATTCTATCCAGCTGAGTCAATAAGGACTTGATGGGAATGGAGCCAGGCAAGGGAGAAGCCGGAACGATGCAGCCTCTCCTCTGCAGGAGCCAGCTGTTAGCTTGGCTCAGTTTCTCCACTCCAACTGGTTTGCCCAGTCATCCACAGGAAACCTCCTTTCAGAAGAAGGTGAACCTTAGCCAAACGTAACTTAATTTGGTTTCCTGCCTTGTGATCTCTTCTTCCAAGCAAAGGAAAAAAAAAAACAAACCAAAAAACAAAAAACCCCAACAAACCC